>CAUYON010181981.1:0-73269 GCA_963573935.1 Arctocebus calabarensis
ATATAGTGATCAAGAAAATGCCATGAAGGCTAACTGTAACAGTACGATCAAAACATTTCTGAATGTATATGAATTGTGCCCTATGATTGCACCAATGTACAGAATTATGATTCAATAAAATTATAAAAAAATAAAATAAAAATAAAATAAAATAAAATAAAGGGTCCATTACTGTGGAAATGGCTACTAGCCACCACTGATTCTTCACATATACCCCATTAGTTTAAGATTACGTTGTTTGACCATTGGCCATGCACAATCTTACCGTATACTCATATTCTGAAATAAGTAGCTTTTAAAAATTATACCCACCTCCATGATTAGAGGAGTACTCTTCTAGTAAGGGTCACTTTAGGAAGTAAACAAAATACTTCTGAAAATATAGCCATTATCAAACTTTCCCTGTATTCCTTTCATCCTTATGAAATTGGAAGTTGGGGTAATTTAGTAACTGTGTGTCACCAAAGGTGGATTCACCTATTCTCATCACTATCGTTTGTCAATGCCAAGACTTTGTTTTAGATCCCCCAAAGACTTGTATAGATATTGACCTCACATATCCAATCTCACCAAAACGCACTTGATTGCTCATGATAATGTAAATAAATATTTGAGACTATGAAATACTTTTGAGTACCTGTATAGTCCATCCATCAAACAAATCCATTAAAGTAGATAGAATGTTAAATGTATGTTCTAATGTGACAAATATCCTCATCTCTCATAAAATTAAATAATATGACTGTGTAAGATTTATGTCACTACAGAGCATAATAGTAGGATTTCAGATAATATAGTACAGGCAAGACAGATATGGGCCACTGAGGCAGAGAACGCAGAGCAAAGCAATCTGATCAATGAACTTGCATTCAAGACAGTTACACTGGGTGCCAAGACTTGTATGTTGAAAAAAGCCAGCATTCGTTCTAAGACACTGAATGCCTTCATTTATCATTCTTTTAAAAATGATTTTTCTAACTGAATTACCAACACTGCATATCTACAGATATTACTGTTCAACACATCAAGAATAACAACACAACTTAGAAAAAAGCAGAATGTATCCCGTTAGATGTCTTCAAACCAAATAACAAATAACAGCAGACAATTTAATGTGGCCCATATTTAACCCAAAGTCCATGAAATTAAAGTGCTTTCCTTCATACTTTCAAAAAAATCTCCTCTATCCCGGTGTTGTCCAATATATAACATCATTTCCTGTGAGATTCCAAGTATACAGTACTCAAGTTAAAAAAATATAGAAGAAATGAAATTAATTTTCATTACAAATTTTGTTTAATTTAATACTTACAGTCCACATTTTTCATGTTAGACAGTGCAGGCCTAGAGTAATTCTTCTCTTCTTGGAATGGTTTCTTTCTTTCTGAATTGTGATAAACGTATATAGCACAAGATATTAACCACAAGGTTAACCACCTGACATGTTTTTAAGAGTGAAGTACATATTGTTAACCATGGGTACAATGTTGTACAGTAGATCCAGAACTTAATCATTCTTATAAACCTGAAACCTATTTGTTCTTACTTCCTTGCTTTTTCCCCCTTACCTCAGGACTTAGCAGAATAAAACTGAAACTTTAACTGTTGAATAGTAACTTTCCATTTCCTCTCTCTTCATGCCCTGAATACTACTCTTTGACTCTGTTTTTCTGAGTTTGACTATTTTAGGTATTTCATGTAAGTGCAATCACACAGTATTTGTTCTTCTGTGTCTGGATTACTTCCCTTACCCGAATGTCCTCAAGGTTCATCCAATGTTGTCAGACATGGTAGGATTTTTTTCTTTTATAAGGTTGAGTAATATTTCATTATATATATATATATATATATATATGTATGTAGATACATATGTGTATATATCATATTTTCCTTATGTATTGATTTGTCCAAGAAAATGTAGGTAGTTTACACATCTTGTCTATTGTGAAAGCGATGAACATAAAAGTCCAAGTATTTCTTAGAGATACCAATATCGATTCTTTTGAATAAATATTCAAAAAGGTGATTGCTAGATCATACAGTATTTCTATTTTAAGTTTTTTGAAGACCCATGGTACTATTTATCATAAAGGCTGTATCATTTCACTTTCCCATAAAGTGCAAGTATTTCAGATTATCCTTATTGGTATTTTTTTTTATAATAACCTTCTCAATAGGTGTGAAATAATATCCCATTGTTGTTTGTTGCTGTCTTTAGAGACAGGGTCTGGGTATATTGCCCAAGTTGGCCTCAAATTTTTGGGCTCCAGTTATCATCCTATCTCAATCTCTGGATATGCTGGGACTACAGGCTTTGGTTTGGTTTTGATTTGCACGTCTCTGATGACTAATGATGCTAAGCATCTTTTCACATACCTGCTAGCCATTTGCAAGTTTCTTTGGAAAATTATCTACTTAAAGCCTTTGTCCATATTTTAACAGGGCTATTTGTTTTTCTTCTGTTGAGTTGTGTGAGTTCTTTGTATATTTTAAACCATTAACTCTTGTGAATATGCTCCTTCATTCTGTAGCAAGCATGTTTATTCTGTAGGTATTTCCTTTTTGTTTGATGTAGTCCCATTTATCTATTTTTGCTTATATTGTCTGTGCTTTTAGCATCATATCCAAGAAATCTTTGCCCAGCCTAATGGCATGGAATTCTCCCCCTACATTTCTTTCCAGTAGTTTTATAGTTTCAGGTCTTTCATTTAAGTCTTTAACTCATTTTGAGTTGATTTTTGTGCATGGTGTAAGACAAATCCAATTTTATTATTTTCCAGGTGGATGTCCAGTTTTACCACCAAAATTTGTGAAAAGCCTGGAAGACTTTATTAAAAATTTTAGTTTTAGGTGAAGTCCTCAAAATTCCCAGGTAGGAAGTGAAAAGTAAGGTTTCCATGCAAAAGAACAACACAAATGGCTAAAAAAAAAAACACTCCCAAAAAACCAATTTTCAGTTATGCCTATTTCTTCACTAGATGAAATGTCAATATGTGAAAAAGATATTATAAAATATGTTAGAAAGAGTATGGGGAGAAAATCTGTCATTAGTGAAAAGATGTGAATTGGATGAAAGTAAGAAAACTCCTTTAGAGAAGAGACCAAGATAATTCCAAATTGAAGTAGAATCAGGGGAAGTGGGAGAAAGCATTTAAAAAATCACCTATCAGTTCATGAGTGGATTAATAAAATGTGATATATGAGACACCACGGAGGACTACTAAGCCATAAAAAATGAATCAATATGTGTTGCAACAAAGCCATAAAAAATGAATCAATATGTGTTGCAACAAACTGGAAGGAGCTAGAGACCATTCTCCTAAGTAAAGTATTACAAGAATGGAAAAACAAACACAACACATACTCACTATTAAAGTAGAAATAACCAATAAGCTCATAAGGGCACAGAGGGAGGTAACACTCAGGGGAAAGCAACTGCAAGTTGAAGGGACGGGAGACGGGTAATAAACCAACCTAATGGGTACTATGAATGGTATTTGAGTGATGAGAACACCTGTAACAATTACAAAAATGATCCACGTTACCTAAAACATTTGTGTCCCTTTAATCCTTTGAAATAAAAAAATTAACAAAAATTACTACTAAAAATAACCTTTAACTTACATTTCTATTTTGACAGATCTGGTTAAGTAAAATAGAGTATAAAGAAGCCTAAGATAGCCCTATGAAAGTAAAGCTATGAGGAATAAAAATACTAATAGTGGAGAAAAGATATATATATATATATATATATATATAGATATGTACACACACATATATATACACACGTATATGTCTACTACATAAAAAGGGTGCATAATATGAATATATGTATAGGATATATATATATATATATATATATATATATATATAAAAGATATGAAAGTTATAATATGTAGATGACTATAGATTCTTTAAAGGACACTCCCTGCCAGAGATAAAGAACTTGAGAGGACCATGCCTACTTCTCTGAGTTGACTAACAATCACTAAAACATTCAAGCTATCTTTCCTTTAGCAGTTTCACTTAGGAAGGGGATTTCCACTCAGTGACTGTATCTTCTAGTCTGCATTCAGTTATGGGGATGGGATATTTTCTGGCTAAACAATGTTAATAAAATTGACTTGTGTTACATCCAGGCTGATATGGTTAAATATTCTATATATTAATACTTTCTCAGCAACCTTGAAGATAGTAGAGCTATCACTGGAAGGATCCAGAGTTCTGGGTATCATGCCTTGGAGGATGGTTGCCCACGGGGCCACTAAATCAGGAGTATCTGCAATGGACTTCACACAAGTGACAAACTTATTTGGTGGGGTCATCAAGATTGAGGAATTTTTTCTTATGATAGTGTGCCATGAATAAAAAAACTATCTTAAATTTGAATTATTCTAGTCCTATGGATTAGCACAGAATATAAAAAATAGTAAGCAATAAATAAATATTTCCTTTTCATCGTGTATATGTGTGGTAGATTGTCTAAGTGAGAGATGGGAAATAAGTGTAAAGGCCTATACTAACTCCAGTCAGCTGAGAGAAGCTGCCAACAGAACACTCTAGAAAAATTTCTAAACTAACTTCTAGTTTCAATGGAAAAGAGCGTTGATTAGTATGGCTCACATGGGTGCAAGACAGGTTGATGGGACATGTGCTACCTACCGGCCATCTTTGCCTTTCTAGATCATCAGACTAGGGTACCCAGGTCCCCAAAAGCACCTTGAAAAGATGAGACTTCACCCACATGCCAATCAAAACTAGAAAGCGAATATTTCATTTTAAAACTCTTCTCAAAATTACTAGAGACTGCATTTCTGTGGCCATGAGTTCAAAATATATTTCACCTTCAAATTTTGTTATAGTTTTTTTATGGCACAACAAGATCCATGATCTTAAAAATTACTTAAAATATTGTTCATTCAAACCACATTGTTTTTCTAAGAAAGACAGCACACCGAAAGAATTCTCATCATAATAGAATATTCTTAAAAATCTTTTTTTAATACTTAATAATGCATTTCTTTCAATATTCAAGGTAAACAGAATACATAACATTGCTATATTACGTTTCATTCCCCCCTAAAATAATGTATCTTTTCTCTCCTTGCTGATTTCTTTGTGAGACGGAGATGAGAAGATTATCATATTTTTGACTAGCCAAATGGCAACGACTCTAAACACTTGCTGTAGGAACAGACAGGAAGCAAGTTCCTATGCACCACGGCCCTTCTCTGTGTGGCTTGGCAGTGGTGGGAGTCAGAGCTCTAGAGGCCGGAGTTTGAACCCCCAACCCCCTCATATTGCCTATATTGACTTCACACCTGCAATTATTTAATTAACCTGTGTCTCCCTTTTCCCCAATAGATAAAAAAGGGACAACAGAAGCCACATTATGGGAGTTCTAAGGATTATATGGTATAAATATGAAGCGTACCAGAAGCATTTAATACGCATTCACTTTTAAATAGTGAAGAGCCACAGCCTGGTTTCCTGGGGAGAGTAGACGGGCCACCCCAGGCATGTTGAGAGAGGCAGAGAGACTCCCAGTGGCAGCCAAATCCTCCCACAGTCTTTTCAGCTGATAAAGAAAAATGAGCTCCCCGCCGGGCTGATGGTGTGTAGTGTTGTCAAAACAGGCTACTTCCTCAAAGAGCAAAGCCCCACACGGGGATCAGATTCTCCTCCTGTGCTGCCAGACACGTTTAGCCTGGAATTAAGGAACACCACATCCCAGAGTGTACGGGGAAACAGGTATTGTCTAGAACCGTGGACGGGAGTAAAAGTTGTTGCCAACTTCCCAGAAGACATCTTGGTCACTAAATACCAACAAAGGGGAAACAAGCATTCTGGGGAGCTGAGCGCTTGGTGGTGCACCTGCACCCCCAGCTGGCTGAGCTGAAGCCAGAGGTTAGGACCAATAGACACAGGAGCTGGGGGACCAGAACTGAGGAAACAGCAAAATCCACTGCAGAGTACAGAATGATGTTCTGGTTTATGACTCCCAACCTTGCCTGGTGTATTTCTTAGCCGGAGCTTGTGCTGGTTTACATTCTTAAACATAGTCAGTGGGTCATTTACCCCGTGTAAGACCTGGTATAGTCATCTGATGAAGTGAATAGAAAAGAAGTTTGCCCTTTAATGCCATTTCTTGTGGCATAGCTGTTTACTATCCGAATAAAAATTAGTGATTAAACAAAAATACATACGAGCAAAATTTTGATAAGGAGCATATGATAATGAAATTCATTTATTTATTTACCTATTTAAATTTATCTGAAAGATGATCTAATTTCTATTTTCATCCTATTTTTATAATATACAGATCATTTTTTCTTCTTGAAATTTTATTTATTGCTTATGTAAACATTTGGTTAATTTTCATTAATGCAAATCTTCACACTTACTCCAAAAGATACCCCTTAGGATGGCTATTTCAGTAGTTTCATGAAGCTTAAACGTGTAACTTGGAACACTTATTTTAAAAAGCCTACAAAAGCTTCATATTATATGTTGCTTCTGCATCTTCTGTATTACTGATACGTTTATGGCCAGTGGCTTCAGAAGGAAATTCAAAATTATAGCCAAAAATAATTTTGGTGACGCCTAGGCCTCATAACTCTGATACTTAAACATTAAAATGTGTAACATGGAAATGCCAATTTCATTTTTAAAATGAGTGCTTGTCTTTGGAATATGAATGAACTGTGTAATCAGATCTATCCTCTTAAGTCGGATATGATCATATCTACTGAGACATGATTTTAAGTGGGCAGGGCTATGGTACATTGCTCTCTGGAATCATATGTCTGAGACTAGGCCTAAGCAGGTGCAGAAAGCATATGTAAATTACATGAACATGTAAGGCAAACTCTGTGATACCTACTTCTTTTATCCAGGTCTCTCTCTTTACTCACATCTATGACTCCTAAGAGATTTTCTATAACCAAATGATGAAGAAGAAGAAAGAACTCTGGCCTAGCTAATTGATGATATGTCAGTGCTAGCCAAAAGTTAACCATTATCATGTGAAAACTCTGTGAAGGTATTGCCCTAAAATATAATAGGAAAGAGAAATGCTCTCAGGTGACGTGGCTGCAAGTTGTAAACTTGGTCAGCTAGAAGTGTCTTGAATTATACTGTGCTCCTGGGCAGAGGTGAGTGGGTTGGCTGGGTGAACGTGTTGCCTCAAAGAAACATGTTGAGAAAATCGGGAATAGAGATATGAGTAAGCGCTCTGTGGCTAGATCTGCAGAATTGAATGTAAAGTATTTCAGTTTTTGTGTCACGTATTGATGACCATTGGAGAATGTTTGTCACAGTGGGAGTTCTAAACAACCAGTGAGAGGAAGGCTCGGCCTCTGAATGCCTGTGTGCAGGGCTGCTATAGCGACACCACGAACAGATTAGCATTGGTGGCACATGTAGAGCTCACAAATGCACTTAATAGCACAGGCTCCCTCTCGACAAGTTTTGTCTATTTTATCACTGCTAAATATCCAACCCACTAGCAGCAAAAACTTACACTGAGCCATCTCTATGACGCTATAACTTGAGAATAGCATCTAGCCACTTACTAAGAGGTAAGTTACAACAGAACCTGCAAAATGGTGATTTGTCCTTACCAAAAGGAATACCTCTTCCAGATTTCTTTCCTCACTGGAGAGGGCAGGCAACATGACTTCCCAAAGATGTACCTGAATGATCGCTACAATACTGATAGCATTGCCTCCCTTGAAAAGGCAAAAGAAGTATTATGGCCTGCACATGGAATCCAGGTACCAGTCACCCAGAAGCAGTCAGCTTAAGACTGATAAAATGGCCTTACAGTTAAAAGCTTAAAACCAAGACTTTGTGGGGTAAAGGCACTGACCTCCAGGATGCAGGACATGCACCTAATCAATGGCCAGTATATAATCCTACATCGCCCTTGGCTAGACTACCTGGGCCTAGAAATGAAAAGATCGGAGATTGGCGCTTTTCACCGTCTCTCCCAGTGACCCATCTATAGAGGTCACGCTTCCCATCTCTGCAACTTTAGGCTATGCAGGGGCACAGGTATGGCCTCCTGAGATGCTTCTGCTCCTAGGGAACATATTAAAGATACCAAAGAACTTTCAGCTGCAACCCCTCCCCCCCGGTTCCCACAGTGCATCTCATGCCAGCGGATCTACATGTAAGCAAAGCACTTGTGGGACATGGAGGTAAACTACGTCCCTGATCACCAGAAGGAGTTGGGGTTGTTGCTAAACAAAGGCAAAGAGAGGAATAATAGTCAAAGGATTTAATAGGGCATGAGAATTACAGAATTCAGTAATCATGATCCCCAAACACCAAGGAAACGAGGGATTTAGAGAACTCTGAAATGACAATTTGGATCCCTCTACTAAGCAAAGAACTCAGGCCAGCCAAACTGTTGACTAAGGGTGAGGGAAATCCAGATGAGTGCTGGAGCAGAGGAGAGAGATGAGAAACACCAACCACAGCCGCCCAGGACCCGCTACAGCCAAGAAGGCTGCAGCTGATGGCACAAACGCACGTGCATTAAGCCTTTCAAGGGTGTGGTGCCTACTTACCCTCAAGGAATTCCCCAGGCCTGATTGATTCATTCTGTTTCTCTCAGAGAGGTCAGAAAAATTTATTTTGCACATTTTCTTGTGAGATCCAGACATGATGGTGGAGATACACCAGTAGCTGAATAGTGCAGAGGGGACACGGCGTTCCCCTCAGCCATCACTGTAGATCTTCTTGACTCACTTGTGGCTAACCTAACTTACATGGCCTCTGGCATCTTCACACAGGCAGAACTCAATGCTGCCCCTCCCTTGTTCCCACTGATGATGGAGCCACGACTCCATCTTTCCATCATAGCTACACTTCATTGGCAGGTGAATTGATAATTTATCTCTAACTAGGGTAAGGTGAATGAAGCACTGCTCTAGATGAAAATTTAAGAGTACAACAAAATCACAGTACTTAAAGATTATTATATATATGTATACATATTCACATATGTATATATATTTCCATATATCTATATATTTTTCTATATTACACATTTTTATTTATTTTATGTACGTATATACATTCAAATTCTTGCTGTGTTGCCCAGGCTGGTCTCAAATTCCTGACCTCAGGAAATCTGACAGCCTCACCCTTCTGCGTAGATGGTAGACATAGGCATGTGTTAACATGCCTGGGTAACATAATATGTTTTTAAAAAATAAAAATTAACTTAAAAATCCATGATGAAAAAATGTAAGAATTTTATGTAAAGGATCAAATCTCTTGTTGGCTCTCTCTTTGCTATCCTGCATTCTGCCATTCTTCATCCTTTCTTTCTTATCTGTATTTCTTAATAAAGTGCCAGCCACCAGTTTCCTTTGTCAAGCTCTGCTTTCTGGAAAGAAAAGGCTAAGAAAACTCTAACAAATGCTACATGTTAGCATTTGAAGACCATCTACAAAGACCATCTATCCTTCACTCTCACAAAACTAGAGGGAATTAAAATGTGATGTGTGTGTGTGTGTGTGTAGAAAGGAGACATCAGATCAACACAGCTGCTGAATCTTTGTGACTTGTGGAAGGTAAAAGACTGGAGTGGATATCTTCCTGAGCACCCAAATTCTCCCAGAGAAGGTAAAGATACATCCTGAAACAAGGCCTGAGACTGTGACAGCAAGGGGACAGATGAAAGGGTTTTCACCTCCACAGAAGTGTGAAAAAGAACAATTCTTAATAAAATGATCATAATGAGCCAACTGTACATACAAAAGGAAGAAGAGAATTTCTGTACCTTATTAACATAGATTAGAATCAAAATGGCCCTATAGAATATGCATAAACATTAATGAATGCCTTACTGAAAAACTGAAACTTGAATCATCTGTAACATATAACCTATAATAAAAAATGAAAGGTTTTGCAAAACTGGACCCTATATGCAATTAAACTTAAAATATTGTATTAGTCTCTTACGTATCATTAATCACTTTATTATTTTACAAATTAAAAGCATGCAAGCCAAAATGCTCATCTCCTTGGTGACTCTGTAGATGATTGTGATGATGATGTTGATAATGATGAAGAGTTATTATTTATTAACAATTATTATTATATAAATTTTTATGATTTCTCTATCTACTTCTTTATCTGTGAGACATATAACACATAATATTTCTCATTAATTTCTAATAAACAGATACGATAACAGATCTAGGGGTGCTAGATAGTTGCCTGAAATTCAAGCCAGAATCTGTAAGAAGCAAAACACATGGCACTGCCAAGTGCAATACATATAAACACTGCACACTGAATGGTTGACTTGAAAAATGTTCTACGTGAAAGGAAAAAAACACAAGTATAGGCTAAGGAGGGGGTGGGGAGAGAAGAAAAAATGGGAGGGCGGAGGAGGGAGGGCAATTGGCGGGATCTCACCTAATGTACACAATGTGAGGGTGTTCAGCACGCCCCCTGGTGGGCGGGATCTCACCCAATGTGCACAATGTGAGGGTGTTCAGCACGCCCCCTGGTGGGCGGGATCTCACCTAATGTGCACAGTGTGAGGGTGTTCAGCATGCCCCTGGGTGAAGGGCTCAATTATAACTTGAACCTTACCTTAGAAACTAAAACAATGTAACCTAAACATTTGTATCCTCATATTAATATGAAATTTTTTAAAAGGTAAAGAAAGGAAAAAGAATAATAAATATAATTTTGAAAGGTAAAAAAAGAAAAGAGAAGTATTCTAGGTAAATACTCTTGTAAGTCTCCAAATTTCAACTCTGACACTATTTACAAATTATTGATAAATCTACTTGCCTGTAACGTTTCCTAACATTTCCTGATTGTTCACATTACCTCTGAGTAAAGCCAGTAACATTTTATAGAGCACTGTTAAATACTGGCTGCTGACTCAGGCCCCCAGCCAAAAGCAACAATCAGAGAGTTCATGAAATACAGCTCTTTTTATCCATGTATAGATCCTGAGGAGGCTTTATAATACCAGTTGAAGAAGTATTTATTGTGCTTAATTAAATCCAGTGTGCTGAAAATAAGTAGAAGAGTTGACTCATTGCTCACCCTCCTTCAGCTGTTCTTATCAAATCTGTAGCATTCCTGCCAGGACCAGCAGAATTGTTGCTAATAGTCATACCTCACATTGTGTTAAGAAGTGATTATACCCTCAAACAAAGCATCATACTCACAATTTCACTGAATAATTTTCCACCTTCCCTATTCCTCAATTTAAGTGGCAAATTATCTGAAAACTAAATCAAATCTTCAGGTGTTTTGACAATCACATACAATATTTGTTTCATTGATAATGCAATTGCTTCTATTTACACAGTATACAAAAAATCCCATTGAAACAGATATATTTAAAAAGAAGATCTTGTTATATAGTTTAAAACAAAGCAATCTATTCTAAATACAGTCTATAATGAACTGGAAAATTGGGGAATGGGAATAAAAACAGAGTATATTTATTCATCTTGAATAGTATTCAGGTGAATTAATTTTATATAAGTCACAAATCAGATATATATGTATGTGTATACATGAAAATACAAGTATAAACAGATATTCCAAAACTTTAACCAATATTTATTTCAGATTTTGGTTATTGTTTATTTGTTCACTGACTATTCAATACTTTATTATCTATATTAGACAATATAAATAAGTTCCTATATGGCTAATATTAATCAGAAAAAGAATAGCAAAGAATAAACTTGCATAATGCTTTCTATATAAACTTATGGCAATAAAACTAATGATTAAAGTGTATTAGCATAAGAAGGTATAATTCATTAATGATTCAAATGTTAGTCTATCATTTCCTATTTTTATGTTTCAAGTAAATTTTCTAAAGAGAAAGGCATTCCCATAGTAAGGCATATTTTCTAAAGAGGCATTGCATTCCCATAGCAAGGCATATTTTCATTTATTAAAATGTACACTTATTCTGATATAGCTACACAATTTATTTCACTAAGTAAATAAGCTTAGTCAAAACTTGATTTAAACTTTATACTTTAGTTTTTTTCTTTCATTATACTTAGGGATTCCAATTATCACATTTTGACATTAACCTCAATTTATTTAGCTCTTTAGTGAAATGCAACTAGGAAACAAAATTATAAATGATGCCTTAGAATTTATTGGTCTGTGAAAACTCTCTACATGTGAAAACCACTTTTTTGTTCAATAATTACTAATGCAGTAGAAAAACTACATGATGTAATGCTTAGGCAAAAACCAATGAACACACCCAACAGTAACAGTGAAAATACTTAACAAGTGGTCTGGCATTTGCTCCAAACATTTAGAATATGTCTTGGTAGAATGCTTTATATGACATCCCTGCATTTTTATAGAATGGCAGCTCTAGATAGGCAACAAAATAGAGCCATTAATCCCTACAGAGATGCTAGATTGTATAAGAACACAATCTAACATTCTCCAAGTTTATAAATTGTTCAACAAATTAGTCAAGCAATGAAACTATATAAAAGAAAAACAAATCTAAAGATGGGTATTTTTGTCTTTTTAGACTAGCAAGAAACCGAAACAAATAAAAAATCCCTAAACTTAAAATAAAATTTTAAGTTAAAATTTTAAAAGCTAAAATTTAAACAGAAATTCTACAATGAAATATTGATGAATATTAACTGATTTGGGGAAATGGAAAACTTTCTAAGTTTTAAAATAAGCAATAAAAATGTTATTCAGACCTGTAAAATAATATCAACAAAATGCTTGAAATGAATATATTGGATAATAGTTAATGTAGCCATCATCTAAAAGTCTTTGTTAAAAAAAAATTGTCCCAGTGAAAAAAAGACATAGGACATTAATGTGGAATATATAAAACAGAATTATATAAATGTAGGAAAAAACGTCAACTTCACAGTAATCAATGCATTCCAAATTTAAGATTCTCCAAATGGCATAGCAGCAGATAGTAATAATCCTTAAAAATCATTTTCTATTCCCCCCCAATATTTAGTTCTTGGGTTTGAGTTGGATTTAAAGAAGCTCAAAATAAAGATCACAATTCCCAGTTTCTCTAACAATGAGGTTTGGCCAGATGACAAAATTCTGACTAGTGAGATATAAAGAGAAGTTATATAAGCAAATTTATAAAGATTTATAAGAAAAACTGTGTATTGTTCTCTTAAAGAGAAGGCAAATTTCACCTGCCCGTCTCTTTTTTATTTTCTTCTTGGTACTGTTTGGAACATGGTGTTGTTAGAGATATATTATCTTAGTCATGAGAACTAGAGTAAATAAGAGAATAATTCTATCATGGAAAACCACCTTTGCTTACCTCCAGATCATTAAATAAAAGAAAAATAAATTTCTATCTTATTTACATCACAGGTTTTAGAATACCCACACGTTTTTGTTAAAGGCAGTGGAACATTAACTAATGATCAATGAGAAACATCTCCTTGTTTACATAATACTAGTGACTTTTAAAAAAGATTATATTTAGTGACAGTAAAATGGGTACACTCATACTCCACAAAAGAGACAAGAGTCAACAGTGTAGTTGTGTTGGTTGTACACTGCACAATTCCAGAGATTGCTATTTACAAATACACATACTGGCCCATGATGAGTGTGTAAATTTGTATTTAAAATATACTTTGAAAGTATTGATCAAGAGTCTTAGTGAATTATGATTCCCCTAGAAATCTACTGTGATGAGTAATATACTGAATTAGTAGAGCCATATTCAAAATCTTGTGTTCAAAATTTCATTATATAAAAGAAAAATAGGAAATGATAATATCTAGAATAGATGATAAAATATATATAGTCCATACATATTGTAGACTATAATCTAGTCACTAAGTGTTATATTTTTGAAAACCATCAAGTGTTGTCAAATATAAATTTAATGCAATATTAAATTAATTTTTTAGAACTCTACATGTGCCACAATCCCAAGAAGTTTTAAGATGTAAGATAGCATGCAAGAATATACACATATCTAAAGTCTGGATGTCTTATAAAAATAGTAATATATTTATTACTGAGGAATGGATCTATTACTTTTTTATTTCTTCTCTGTAAATGATTCATATTATTTCCTTTTTCTACTATAAGCATGTACTAGTTTGAAAATCAGTTAAAGACTTAAAATTCCAATTTAATCCTGAGTAGGGAATTTTTAAAACATTTTTCATCTTCATATTTTTAGGAATTATAAACATTCTAATTTGTTCAATGAATATGATATCAGCAATGACCTAAACTAGACCATAATAAAGTAAAATACATATTATTCATAATTAAAATAAATTGAAACATCATTCAAAACTTATTCTAAATGAACATTGTTCATTAAACTTTACCCAGAAAATTACACGGAACAACAATGTTGTCCATTTTAATTTATTTGCCATGATCACATACAAATTTAAGAAAAATACAATTCTTTTCAGATGTGGAATTAGAGACAAGAATATCTAGTAGAAAGAGGAAACTTTTAAGTATTTATTGTGCTTAAAGATCTTTACCTCAATCTGTAGAATTCATTAAAAATAGTTTTTAGATCTAAATAAAAATGGTGAAAATGATATAAATGATATCTTCATGTATGTAAATATGATAATTTATAACATAATATTTTAACATTATAATGAAAGGTCTTTCCCAGGGCCAACGTTAGAACAAATTTCACAGCACAGAAAGCTGTGAATAACAGCTTCAGAATATAAATTAATATTATTTTAAAATAAGAGTAACTAAACTATGCCAATTTTCTTTTATGGGAAAGAAAACCTTAGAGTTATACATTAAGACATTTATTTTATTTTATTATGCTTAGAAAACAAATCTTGGGCATCATAAATTTTATCTATTTCTTAAATTCATGTAAGTAAGTTCTCTCTTCTTAATTGCTTATATAACTAGTTAATCTATTAGAACAGACACAAATCCTAGTGAGTTACAGCCTTCCCTATTTCAAGATGTTGGAAGTGGATGCAATGAAATTATAGACATGATTTAAATATTTAATAGTAGTCCCTATCCAATCAACAAATATTTATTTACTGAATACCTTATATATCCTCAGCCAAGTGTTAGTCATGCAGGATAAAAATTAAGTAGAAGAAATGACTTCCCTAAGAAAGACTTTGTAACAATGTTTCATTAAACACCACAGTGACCAAGATGAGTTATTC
Organism: Arctocebus calabarensis; assembly: GCA_963573935.1. Lineage (NCBI taxonomy): Eukaryota > Metazoa > Chordata > Mammalia > Primates > Lorisidae > Arctocebus > Arctocebus calabarensis. Next base: position 15,198 of record CAUYON010181981.1, read on the forward strand.
TTGGTTTTACTGTAGTGAGCCATATTGATCAATGAACCTACAGTCTTACTGGAGAAAGGAGACTCATAAATTTCAAAGCATTGAATACTGGTTCAGAATAATTTGCAGCCAAGTGGTAACTTGTATGGTGTAAGTTATTAATAGTTTGTTAGTTAAGAGAAAGGAGAAACAGGAGAGCTCATAAAGGGAGAAAGGCACAAAAAGAACAATTGAAGATAGACACAAAACAGGGCAATAGCAAGTAAAGACAGAGGGTGGAGGTTGCAGCTGGAGAGAAGCATGAGAGAAATGGCATGGACAATGGAGTGCCCAGGATCTGTGGAAGGCAAAGAAGTCAGGTGCTTCATATTTAGAAAGGTAGAAGGAAGAGTTTACTGTAATGAGTCAAATGCATAATCTTATTAGCTTGTTTTATCAACATCTACAAAAGCAATTTGATCTACATTGTTGCTTTATAGTCTTTGGGGAATGTGGAAATTTGGTCTAGAAGCACTAGCTAAGTGCTGACTAATACGTGGTTGGAAAAATCACTAGATAATCTGGCCAGAGAAATGAAATGAAACTTGACTTAGAAAAATAACTAGGGCAATGGTTCTCAACCTTCCTAATGCTGCAATGTATTTTCATTGTTAAAAAGGGATCACGACCCACAGGTTGAGAACTGCTGAACTAGGGTCATAGCAAACAAACATACCATATATATACAAAAAGGAAGGAAGGAAGGAAGGAAGGAAGGAAGGAAAGAGAGAGAGAGAGAGAGAGAGAAAGAGAGAGAAAGAAAGAAAGAAAGAAAGAAAGAAAGAAAGAAAGAAAGAAAGAAAGAAAGAAAGAAAGAAAGAGAAAGAAAGCAAGCCAAATGTAAAGTTTGAGACTAGCTTTAGGGATGGTGCCTGTGGCTGTGAGTAGGGTGCTGGCCATATATATTGAGGGTGGTGGATTCAAACTCAGTCCTGGCCAAACTGCAACAAAAAAGTAGCCAGGCATTGTGGTGGTTGCCTGTAGTCCCAGCTACTCAGGAGGCTGAGGCAAGAGAATTAGCTAAGCCCAAGAACTGGAGGTTGCTGTGAGCTATCACTCTATTGAAGGTGATAAAGTGAGACTCTTCTCTCTCTAAAAAAAAAAAAAAAGAGTAAAGAAGGGAGAAAATTCTTACTGCTCTTCTGTGATTAGACACAAATGTGAATTCTGACAGGTTTTAAGATAATCTCCAACAGTTCTTGCCTCATGGCATTTATAACTTTGTGTGATCCTTTCCCACTGGCCAGGAGTTGCTTCTAATCAACAAAACATAGCAAAATGATATAACACATAAGTTTATAGCATCTGTCTGGTTAGTAGACCCTCTCCTTTGATAGCTTTGGTGGAGTAAATTGCCACTTTGGGAAGTGCAGCCCAAGTGCAGCCTAATCCAATAGCCTGGCAGGAAGTGAGCCCATCCATCCAACAGATGTCGATAAACTGAAAGTTGCCAATGCAATATGAGATTAGAAGAAGATCCTTCCCTTGTCAAGCCTTCAGATGAGACCTCTGCCCTAGGGTGACATCTTGATTACAGCCTTGTACAAAACAGTGAAACAGAGTCCTGACCAAAACTCTGAAATTAAAGGAATAATTATTGTTTTAATCCAGTAAGTATGGGGTAATTAATACACATTATGATACTGATAGATAACTAACAATGTTTCTCCTTTTTTTCCTTTGCCTTTCTCTCTTCTTGACCACAATGGAGAAGCAGGACTTTAATTTCTTTTCTTTCCTCAACTTTTCCCTGATAAAAAGTTCATCCACTGTTGAATTTATTCTTTTGATGTTTGTGTTCAGAATTGAGAAGAGAGAATGAATGGATAAAGAGCAAGAAATGCAAAACTGGACTGGGGAGGAGACTTGAGGAGACACATAAAGGGTGATAGGAGAGATATGAAGATGAGAAAGGACATGAAAAATATAAAAACACTTGAGCTAATTTTTATTCAGTTTGGTGATTGGCCTGTGTAACTTTGGCTGTGGGCACACCTCTGACACTGGACACATGGGTCATCATATCAGCAGGGTGAAAGAATACCATCTAGTTTTCTGTGGTATTAGCTGCAGACAAGGTTAAGGCTAAGGAATGTCAACATTTGGCTTCTCAATAACCCTAATCTTTGAAGAGTTTCACAGAGCTTCCAAGTTCCCAAAGACATGTACCTGGAGATACTAAAAATTTGCTTTCCAATCTACTTCATTTAGGCACATCTTTATGTTGTGGGAAGGGGCTGATGATGAGCAGGAAAAACCTTTATGAATTAAGGAACAGAACTAGCACAACCTCTGGGAACGGCCTCCTACCTGTGACTCATATGAACCCGTCTGAGACCTTAATGTAAATTAAGTAAAAGCAATTAGCTTTTAGAGTGCAGCATGTTATACGAAAACATATTTTTTCAAGGGCTTATCACAAAATTTTACCAAAAATAAAATAAAATAATGAACATTTTTGAGTGCTATTACATGCTAATTTTCTAAGTGTTTTATATATATACATATTCCCTCATTTAATCCCACAACAGTTTATTAAATAAGTCTATTATCTCCATTTTATAGATGAAGAAGGAGACAAAGAGACTTTAAGTAACTTGTGAAGGTTTATAAAGTCACTCAAGGGGAAGAGGCAGGTTACAAACCTGGGCAGTTTAATTTCAGAGTCTTTGTTCTTAATAGATGGTAATAAATACTGATTGGCTGATGAAGAGTTTGGAGGGATTCCCAGAGGCTGAGCTGCACTCTAGTTAAGTTTAGAAGAAACCTACACATGATGTGCCCTTGGAAGTTTCAACTACTGTATTAGCATTTCCCTTCTAATTGTTGCAAACATAATTATGATGAATGAAACAGCTCTGTACGTTCTAACACCAAAGCATTTGTTTTGGCAGGATGTTTTGATTTAAACACAAAATTCAATTAATCAATATTAATAGAGTTCTTTCCTTTTTTGGTCACACATCACTGTCACTCTCTTCACGAGTTCTTGTCAGTGCTTTCTCCCAAAGAGCTCCTGCCTCCAGACGTCTCTCACTGGTAGCCACTAGTCTGAGCCTCACTATCTCCTGCCAGAACTGCTGTAATATCCTTCTCTCTGGATCCTCTACTTCCACTTTGCCTTCCTAGTTTTCATTATTTTAAGTAATAACAGGAGTGATTTTATTAAAGCATAAATCAGATCATGCTCAAAATCCCCCAATGGCTTCTGAAAGCAATTCACGCGAAATTGAAAAACTGCCCCATGACCTCAACTTCCCACATGAACTATCTCCTGCCCCCTCTCAGTGGATGTCACCAGTCACTTCCCACTTTGGTCACTGTGCTCCAGCCACAGCGGCTTGCTGTTGTCTTTTGACTATGCTCATGTGCTGTGAGAGCCTTTCTCTGTCCTAGTACCTCTTCCTCGAGTGCTCTATCTTCAGAGCAACAAACCGCTATCTGTTTTACATGGTGGGGACTCAGCCCAAATTATCCCCTGTATCTTACCTTCTCCCTAACTTATTTTCTTCACAGCATTTACCACTTTCTGAAATTATCTCCTTACCAGATCCACAAGGAAAGGACTTTATCCAATTTTCCACTCTTGTCTCTCCTGCCTAGAGCAATTCCTGACTTTCAGGAGTGAATAGGTGAATAATTCAGGCTAGTGATACATGAGAAAGTCAGAAGTAAATAAGACACAGTGTCTGCCCTGAACTCTCAGGATGTGCTCATTTTCCTCCCAAGGAAGTAGAGTATAAACGGGATCATGAAGAACAGGAAGCAGTCAGCCAACTAAAGAGTGTGGAGAAGAGCAGGGCACAGTGATTCACACCTGTAATCCTAGCACTCTGTGAGGCCAAGGCAGGTGGATTGCTTGAGCTTGAGCTCAGGAGTTCAAGACAAGCCTAAGAGTGAGACCTGTCACTACTAAAAATAGAAAAAAATAGCTGGGAGTGGTGGTGCATGCCCATAGTTCCAGCTACTCGGAAGGCTGAGGCAAGAGGATTGCTTGAGCCCAAGAGTTTGGGGTTGCTGTGAGCAATGATGCCATGGCACTCTACCCAAGATGAAAGAGTGATACTCTGTCTCCAAAAAAAAGAAAAAAAAAGTGTGGAAAAAAGTTTTCCATGAAGAAGGACATGGAAACACCAAAGCCCAGATAGTGTAACAGGCATGGAGGGACCAAAGTCAATGCTGGAGGTAAAAAAAAAAAAAAACCCAGATCATCTAGCACCGTGTGTATAACTCTTTTTAAGAGTATGGGTATTACCATAAGGGAATGAAGAGCTCTGGGAGTGTTTTAAATGAGGAAGTGACACTGTCCTATGAAGCAGTGACCAACGGTTGGAAACTGAATTCATCCACCTGCAACTAAGCTACACCTTAATACAAAACAAAATGTGGCCTTATGGAGTGATGCTGCAAGTTAAAATAAGAAGAGTTTGTGGTGAAGGGTGAGTTCCTAGAAGTGTGCTCAAGTTTCACAGTATATAACTCCCCTGAATAAATGATATCATGACTCAACACTGGTCAGAGAGGTAAGTGTAGGCTAAAGTAGCAATAATCTTTATATACATTCTGTGTGTGTGTGTGTGTGTGTGTGTGCTATTTAACTTCTTTTCACAAAGCTAGGAGTACTTGAGGGAAGGCTAGTAAGAGTACTTCATTTGCAAATTAGTTCTAATATTTTTAGTTTGCCTCTGTAGAAAGGAATTGGTTATTATTTCATCCTTTATTTGCAGGAAGAATATAATTCAGATACGATATTTCAAAAATCATGTTGATGTGATTGTCAGACTATTCATTCTGTCCAACCAGGATTTTTAGAAGTTAGATTTTACTCTTGGAAATTTTTGCTCAATTTAGTCATAAGAGATATTTTGCTCTGAAATGAACATTCTAGAAAATAAATAACATCCTTTTCATTTGGTTTCCTGATTCTGTAAAAATATGAGGCCAAGGCAGATGATCACTTGAGCTCAAGAGTTGGAGACCAGTTTAAGCAAGAGCAAAACCTAATCCTTAAAAAAGATAGCTGGACATTGTGGCAGGCAACTATAGTCCCAGCTATCAGGGGAGCTGAATCAACAGGATTGTTTGAGCCCAGGTATTGAGCTTGCTGTGAGCTGTGATAACACTGCACCCTACCAAGGGTGAAAAACTGAGACTCTGTGTCAAAAAAAAAAAAAAATCAAGGAAATTTTATTGTATAGGTGGTACTCTGGCCACTAAGATTTCAGAATCTCTAAACAATCAATCCAGATACTTTGCTTTTCCCCTAAAATTATTTATAATATTTTCTGCCCATCTTTATGAGTATATCAATCAAATAATTTGATTTTTTTCCATGTTCAGTTTTGTAAATCAAGCTTACTAAAATCATATATATGTAAAGGTTAGTAATAGAAGCTTACTCCTGAACGCCTCATGAAGCCAGAAGCTCAGTCTGACACTTCTTTGGATCACGGCACTTTGCATGGTGCCTGGCACTAGTAGGCACTCACTAAACATTTACTGCCTAGAGAAGAGCAGGTTATAACTGACATTTGGCTGTTATAGTTTACCATTCACAATTTATTTAAATATCCACAAAATTTTACATTAGAAACTAGGTCTACATTGATGATACACCATATTTGCTAGTGATATCTAATACTTGCAAAATCAATTTTTGTTTTATTTTTCATTCACAACTATATATTAATTTGCTTTCTATCTCACCTATAACTGTTATTCCCCTATGACCTACTTTTGGAAAAAAAATATAGTTGTATATAAATAATTTATTCACATTTTGTTCTATCTACAAAGTTTGAAGGCATTGAAATGTAGCATAATCTCAAACATATTGTTATTAATATTAAAACCATGTAAAACTGGGACAGAAGTCTGTTTTGCATTAATAAAAGTTCTTATCAATGCAAAATATTTTCACATTATCAAAATTAGCTATGCAGAAATGCAAATATGGTTCTCCAAGGAGTTAAGAACTCGGCTGCACTGGGATGTAAGTATTCCTGGGATTCCTGTAAAACTTTTGTTGAATATGCTGAGTTAGCAGATTTGTGAACTTTAAAGTAATCATTTTATATCTGGTTTAGCAGATGTGAAAATTAATTAACTTGGAAAGTACAAAATATAATTTATAACATTTTTATTCATTTCACTTCCTTAAATGATTGGAAAGAAATAACCAATCTAAAGCTGTATTCATAAGGATAAGATCATAAGCTTATTAACAGAGTAACCAAACTAACTTTTTCTTTCAAAATATTGAAAATGAAGTACAAATATTTTTGTCATATGGATACTTTGAATAGTACTTAAGTCAGGACATTTAGTGTGCCCGTCAACAGAATAGGGTTTATTGCTTTTACCCTTCGCTCCCTTCCACTCTCCTGTTAGTTCCCAATGTCCTCTACACCACTTTGTGCCCACATGGGCCCATCATAATAACAGCTGTCTATCATTAGAAAGTATCTGTGGTGTTTGTTTTTCCATTCCTGAGAAACTTCACTTGGGATAATGGTCCCCAATTTCATCCAAGATGCTACAAAAGACATTATTTCATTTCTTTTATGGCTGAGTAGTACTTCAACGTATCTATAGACAAAATTTTCTTAGTCTACTCATGAACTGATGGGTGTTTAGGTTGATCTGAATTTTCAAGCACCATTCATTGAATAGGACTTCTTTTCCCCAGGGTATGTTGTTGTCTGCATTGTTGAAGATCACTTGGTTGGAGGTAAATGGTTTTACTTCCAGGTTCTTTGTTCGGTTCCATTGGTCTATGTCTCTACCTTTATACAAGCACCATGCTGATTTGCTAACTAGAGTCTTGAGTATAATTTTAAGTCAGTTAATGTGATGCCTCCAGCTTTATTCTTTTTGCTTAAAATTATTTTGGCTATCTGGGCTCTTTTATGGTTCCAAATGTAGAACACAACTATTTTTTCTAGAGCTGTGAAATATGATATTGGTATTTAGATGGGGATTGTGTTAAATCTATAAATCATTTTGGGCAGTATGAACATTTTAATGTTGTTTTTTTTTTCTTTTTTGTAGAGCAGAGTCTCACTTTAGTGCCCTCAGTAGAGTGCTGTGGCATTACACAGCTCAAAGCAACCTCCATCTCCTGGGCTTAGGCAATTCTCTTGCCTCAGTCTCCCGAGAAGCTGGAACTACAGGCACCTGCCACAATTACCGGCTATTTTTCTATTTTGCAGTTCTGCAGAAGCTGGATTTGAACCCGCTTCCTTTGGTATATGAGGCTGGCATCCCACTCGATGAGCCACAGGCGTCGCCCTAATGATGCTATTTTCCCTAGTCCATGACCATGAGATGTTTTTACATTTGTCATTTTCTTTTTTTTTTTTCTCAAGACAGAGTCTCAAGCTTTCACTCTGGGTAGAGTGCTATGGTATCACAGCTCACAGCCACCTCCAACTCTTGGGCTTAAGCGATTCTCTTGCCTCAGCCTCCCAAGTACCTGGCACCACAAATGTCTACCCCAATGCCCACCTATTTTTTGGTTGCAGTTGTCATTGTTCCTCAGCAGACCTGGGCTGGGTTCGAACCGCCACCCTAGGTGTATGTGGCCGGTGCCCTTGCCAACTGAGCTAGAAGCGCCGCACACATTTGTCTTTTTCACCTGTGATTTCTTTCATTAGTGCTTTGAAGTTCTTCTAGTAGAGATCTTTTACGGCTAATGAATATTCCTAGGTATTTTATTTTCTCTGCGGCTATTGCAAACAGTATTGAGTACTTGATTTGACTTTCACCTTGACTATTATTAGTATATAGAAATGCTGCTGATTTGTGTACATTGACTTTGTAACCTGGGAAGTTATTGAATTTGTTTATAAATTCTAGGAGTCTTTTCATGCAGTCTTCAGGACTTTCTAGATAGAAGATCATTTCATCAGAGAACCTGGGTAGTTTGACCTGCTCTTTTCTGATTTGGATACCCTTTATTTCTTAGTCTTGCCTAATTCCTCTGGCTAGAATTTCCAGTCCTATGTTGAATGGAAGTTGTCACACTGGTCACCCTTGTCTTGTTCTAGTTCTTAGGGAAAATGCTTTCAACTTTTATCCATTTAGTATGATTTTGGGCTTGTCATATATGGTTTTTATAATTTTGAGGTATTTTCTTTCTATGCCTACTTTGTTGAGGGTTTTTTATCATGAAGGCATGCTGGATTTTTTCAAATGCTTTTTTCTGCATTTATTGAGATAATCATGTGGTCTTTGTTGTTACTTTTGTTTATGTGATGAATCATGTTTATTGATTTGCTTATGTTGACTGTCTTTGCATACCTGGGATGAAACCACTTGATCATGGTGAATTATCTTTTTTGTACTGTTGAATTTAGTTTTCTAATATTTTGTTAAAGAATTTGTATCTATATTCATAATGGACATTGGTCTGTAGATTTCTTTTTTTTAGTTTTGTCCTTTCTTGGCTTGGGTATCAAGGTGATACTGATTTCATAGAATGAGTAAGGGAGAATTCTCTCCTCAAATTTATGAAATAATTTTTGCATGATAGGTATCATTTCTTCTTTATAGTCTGGCAGAATTTAGCTGTGAATCCATCTTATCCAGGACTTGCTTTTGTGAGGGTTTTTTAAATTATAATTTTTATTTTTTCCATCTTCCTGCTCCTTACTGGTTCATTTAGGATTTTTTTTATTTATCTGAGTGACTCAGGCTTGAGAGGTTATGTTTCCAATAATAGATCCATTTCTTCTATGTTTTCTAGATTGTGTGTGTTGAGGTTTTCATAGTATTCACATATGATATTTTGTATTTCTGTGTTATAGATGATAATGTCTCCGTTTCTGTTTTTGTTTGAGCTCACTGAATCCTTTATCTCATATTTCTCTATAATTTGGTTAGTGGCATATCAAATTTGTTTTTCTTTTCAAAGAATCATGTGTTATTGATCCTTTTTTTTTTTAGTTTCCATTTCATTTAGTTCTGCTCTGGGCTTTGCTGTTTATTTTCTTTTTTATTATTTATTTATTTATTATTATTATTTTTCATTAAATCATAACTTTGTACCTCGATGCCTTTATGGAGCTCAGGGTACTGCTTCGATATACAATGTGAAGTGTTTACATTGAACTAAGTGACACATCCATCACAATTATACTCATTTCTTAATAGCTTTGAAATGTACTATTGTATCAGGCACATTAGGTGAGGTCTCCCCAAATCCTCTCTCTCTTCCTATATCCCTTCTCTCCGCCCTTCTCGCTCCTGCTCCCTTCTACTTTCTGGAATATAGTTATGTTTTACCATTCGTATGGCTGTGTAGTTGGTTATATATTGATTTCATAGTAGTATTGAGTACATTGGATACTTTTTTCCCCACTCTTGAGATACTTTACTAAGAAGACTATGTTCCAGTTCCATCCAGGTAAACATAAAAGATGTGAAGGCTTCATCTTTTTTATGGCTACATAGTATTCCATGGTATACATATACCACAATTTTTAATGCATTCATGGGTCAATGGGCACTTTGGGCTATTTCCATGTCTTGGCTATTATGAATTGGGCTGCAATAAACATTCTGGTGCAAATGTATTTGTTGTAAAATAATTTTTGATCTTTTGGGTATATGCCTAATAGAGGAATTGCAGAATCAAACAGTAGGTCTACTTTTAGTTCCTTGAGTGTTCTGCAAATTTCTTTCCATAAAGATTGTTATTAGCCTGCATTCCCACCAGCAGTGTAGAAATGTTTCCTTCTCTCTGCAACCATGCCAATATCTGTAGTTTTGGGATTTTGTGATGTGGGCTAATCTCACTGGAGTTAGACGATATCTCAAAGTGGTTTTGATTTGCATTTCTCTGATGAATACGGATGATGAGCATTTTTTCATGTGTTTGTAGGCCATGTGCCTGTTTTCATCAGAGAATTTTCTGTTTAAGTCTCTTGTCCACATAGATATTGGGTTATTTGTTCTTTTCTTATTGATTAGTTTGAGCTCTCTGTAGATTCTAGTTATCAGACCTTTGTTAGAAGCATAACCTGCAAATATCTTCTCTCATTCTGAAAGTTGTCTGTTTGCTTTACTTTCTGTGCTCTTGGGTGTGCAAAAGCTTTTTAGTTTGATCAGATCCCAGTAATGTATTTTTGGTGTTGCTTCAATTGCCAAGGGGGGGGTCCTCTTCATAAAATATTCTCCTAGACAGATTTCTTTAAGTGCTTTACCCGTGCTCTCTTCTACTATTTTTATGGTTTCACATCTTAAGTTTAAATCTTTTATCCAGTGAGAATCAATTTTTGCTAATGGTGAAAGGTGGGGGTCCAGTTTCAGTCTTCTACACATCACCAGCCAGTTCACCCTGCACCATTTGTTAAATAGGGAGAGTTTCCCTCATTCTGTATTTTTGATAGCCTTGTTGAAGATCAAATGACAATAAGTAGCTGGTTTCAACTCTTGGTTCTCTATCTGTTCCATAAATCTACCACTATGTTTTTGTGCCAGTACCATGCTGTTTTGATAACTATAGATTTATAGTATAGCCTAAAGTCTGGTAATGTGATACCTCTTGATTTGTTCTTATTTCTGAGTAATGTATTTGCTATCCGAGTTTTATTCTGATTCCATATAAAATGAAGTACTATTTTTTCAAGTTCTTTAAAGTATGATAATGGTGCTTTAATAGCGATTGTGTTAAATCTAGATTGCTTTGGGTAGTATGGACATTTTAATAATGTTGATTCTTCCCAGCCATGAGCATTGTGTATTTTTCCATTTGTTAACATCTTCAGCTATTTCTTTTCTCAGAGTTTCATAGTTCTCTTTATAGAGATCTTTCACAGCCTTTATTACGTAAATTCCCAGATATTTCATCTTCTTTGGCACTATTGTAAAAAGAATAGAATCCTTGACTATATTTTCAGTTTGGCTATTGTTGGCATATATAAAAGCTACTGACTTGTAAGTATTGATTTTGTATCCTGAGTTGCCGCTTATTCCTTGATCACTTCCAAAAGTTTTGAAGTTGAGTCCCTGGGATTTTCCAGGTATAGGATCATATCATCAGTAAACAGAGTTTGATCTCCTCTGACTCTATTTGTATACCCTTGATCCCCTTCTCTTGCCTAATTGTGATGGTTAAGACATCCATTACTATGTTGAATAGCAGTGGAAACAGCAAACATCCTTGCCTTGTACCTGATCTGAGTGGAAATGTTTTCAACTTTACACAATTCAAATTGATATTGGCTGTAGGTTTGCTGTGGATGGCCACTATCAGTTTAAGAAATGTCCCTTCCATGCCTATTTTCTTAAGTGTTCTGATCATGAAAGGATGCTGGATATTATCAAAGGGTTTTTCTGCATCAATTGAGAGAGAATAATATGGTTTTTGTTTTTTTCTTTTATGGATGTGATGTATTATATTTATAGATTTGTATATGTATATGAATCAACCCTGTAATAAAGTGAACTTCATCATGGTGTGTAATGTTTTTGATGCATTGTTGAATTCTGTTTGCTAAGATCTTAATTGAATATTTTTGCATCAATATTCATTAATGATGTTGGTCTATAATTTTCTTTCTTTGTTGGATCCTTTCCTGGTTTGGGGATCAGGGTGACATTTGCTTGGAAATTGTTGGAAAATGTTCCTTATTCTTCTATGCTTTGGAAAATGTTGTATGATATAGGTACTAGTTCCTCTTGAAAGGTTTGATAGAATTCAAATGTGAAGCCATCTGGTCCCCCAACTTTTCCGGGGGAGATTTCATATTGTTGATGTTATTTCAGTTCTAAATTATTCTGGTTGAGTCTAGGAAGGTGGTGTGCTTCCAAGTATTGGTCCATTTCCTTCAGATTTTCATGTTTCTGGGAATAGAGATATTTGTAGTAATCATTGAGGATTTTTTTTCAATTTCTGAAGTGTCTGTTGTTATTTCTCCTTTATTATTTCTGATAGATGATATTAGAGATTTTACTTTTCTATTTCTGGTTAGTTTGGCCAAAGTGTTATCAATTTTGTTAATCTTTTCAAAAAAACCAACTTTCTGTTTCATCTTCAAAATGATTCTTTTGTTTTCAATTTCATTTAATTCTGTCCTAATTTTGGTTATGTCTTTTCTTCTGCTGGGTTTGGGGTTGGAATGTTCTTCCTTTTCCAGTTGATTGAGATGATCCATTAAGTTGTTGGCTTCCTCTCTTTCTGAGTTTTCTTGATTTTAAAGCTTCCAATGGTATAAAGTTCCCTCTTAGCAATGCCTTTGCAGTATCACACAGGTTTGGATAATTTCTGTCTTCGTTATCATTTTGTATCCCAAATTTGGTGATTTTCTTCTTAATCTTGTCTTTGACCCAGCTATCATTCAGCCTAAGATTATTTAGTTTCCACAACTTTGTTTGAGTATGAAGATTCCCGTTGCTGTTGAGTTCAACTTTTATTCCATGGTGGTCCAAGAAGATAGAAGGAATAATTTCTACACATTTAAATTTGCTGAGGTTAGACTTGTGTCCTAGGATATGATCTATTTTGAAGGATGACCTATGGGCTAATGAGAAGAATGTATATTCAGTTTTATTAGGGTGAAATGTTCTGCAGAGATCTGAAAAGTCCATTTGTTCTAGGGTCAGGTTTAAGTCTAACGTTTATTTGTTTAGTTTCTTCTTGGAGGATCTATCTACAATTGTCAAAGGGGCGTTAAAATCTCTAACTATTTTAGTGCAGGAAGATATCAAGTTGTTCATATCTATTAGGGTCTGCTTTATGAATTGAGGAACATTCTGATAGGGTGTATAAATGTTAACCATGGACATCTCTTCATGTTGGGTATTTCCCTTGACAAATATGTAGTGACCTTCCTTATCTTTCTTTATCTTTATTGGTTTGAAGCCAATTGTATCTGCTGCTAAAATTGCAACCCCTCTTTTTTTCTGGTTTCCATTTGCCTATATTATATAAGTCCATCCCTTCACCCTGAGTCCATTTTTATTCTTTACAGTAAGGTGAGATTCTTGTATACAACAGATATCCAGTCTGAGTTTATGTATCCAATCAGCCAGCCTGTACTTCTTTAGAGGACAGTTTAAGCCATTTATATTAATTGAGATAATTGATAAGCCTGGTTGTATTTTAGGTGTCATGATATTTAGATGTCCAGTGGACATTTTCAATCCTTTCACCACTGTGGAAGGTGGATTTTATTCAAAAATTTTTGGGTGAGTTTACTTTGGAGGTAGAGCATTGCACTGGTCATTGTGGAGGATGGGTCTAAGAATATCCTGGAGAGCTGCTTTAGTTATGGCAATTTTTTTTCAACATATCTATGTCATTAAAGTATTTGATTTCACCATCACAAATGAAGATCAGGTTAGCTGGATACAGGATCCTGGGCTGCAAGTTATTTTGTTTTAGGAGATTGAAGGTTGATGACCATCTTCTTCTGGCTTGAAACATTTTGACTGAGAGATCTGCAGTCATTCTGATATTTCTCCCTTTGTAGGTAATGCTTTTCTTAGGTCTGAATGCTTGCAGAATTTTCTCCTTCATCTTCACTTTGGAAAAGTTAATCACAATGTGTGTAGGAGATGCTTTATTTGGATTGAGTCTTGCTAGGGTTCTGAGACTGACTGCTATCTGAAGTTCTGTGTCTCTTGCAATGCTTGGGAAATTCTCCTCCAAAATCTCTTGGAGTAGAGCATCTGTACCTTTAGGACCATCCTCTTCTCCTTTAGGACTTCCTGTAAGATGAATGTTTGATCTTTTGGAGGGATACCACAACTCTCTCAGGTAATGATCAGTTTTTACTCTCCATTTGTCTGCCTCTTTGAGTGTTTGGGAACATTCAAAAGCTTTGTCTTCAGTTTCAGAGATCGTTTCTTCTGCCTGGTCAACTTTATTACTGAGGGATTCTACTGTATTTTGGAGTTTCTCAACTAACTTTCATTTCCTTGAGCTCTGCTGTCTCCTTTCTCATTATGTCCATAGCTTTGTTGACTTGGGATTTGAATTCATTAATTTCTTGAAACAACTTTAGAACTACTCTTTGGAATTCAATTTCTATCTTCTCTTCCATTCTATTTATCTTATTTGCAATCTATATTCTGAATTCAATTTCTGACATTGCTACTATTTGTCTATGCATGGCATCTTCAGTTGTATCTCCTTTGTCATATCTTGTGTGTGGGGGTACTCTACTCTGGTTATTCATGTTGCCAGAGATCCGTTGGGTGCACATCATGTTTATTTTCCACCATTTAGTTATTAGAACTGGGAGGGTGAGATTAAATTGGGGTTCCCAAGTTAGTAGAGATAGCCCCTTACCAAAGTACTAGGCTTTGTAATTGTGGCTTATCTCTTACAACCTTACAAAGGCCCCTTTTAGAGTTTTGGCCAGAGTCTCTGAGGACCTACTTGGTGAGATAGTGCAAGCTAGCTCTGTTTTGATATCAGCCAACCTCTACCCTATCCTAAAAAAGCCACAGTATTAGGTTTAAATCTCAACTATGAAGAGATACAAACAGCTACAGCACCCTTCCCCCACTCTTCACTTCTTTTCCACTACAGAACTTTGAAGGTCAACCTCATAATGTCCCCAAGTGGACACCTCCAGACACAGGTTCCAATTAAATTGTCTCAGGCAGTGCAAACCCTGCTCAGCAGAAAAGGATTCAAGAGTCTCCAACAGCACAATTGGAGCCAGGGATCCACACTCCCATCTGCCAGACTCAGTCCACACTGTTGTGTGCTTCTTTGGTCACAGGCCCAGTTAGAGCCAGAGACCATGCCCCCACCCACTGGTCTAAGTCCACACCCAGCTAGCCTCTGCTTGCCAGACCAGTTGGAGTCAGCGGACCATGCTCCTGCCTGCCAGTCTCAGTCCAGTGCCTGGCAAGCCTCTGTTTGCAGGTTCTGTGGGAGTCAGGGCACTGTAGTTTAGGGGTATATATATATTTTTTAACATCTGCTGGACCATTTATTCTAAAATCTCATTTAAGTCCACCATTTTTGTATTGATTTTCTACTTTAATGATCTGTTCAGCTTTGTCAGTGGGGTGTTGAAGTCCCTGCTAATTATGCTGCTAATGTAATCTTCTTGCTTAGATCTAGTAAAATTTGCTTCATGAGTCTGGAAGCCTGTGTAGGGGCATATTTATTTAGAATTGTCATGTCTTCTTGTGGTTTTTTTTCTTCTCACCATTAAACAATGACCATCTTTGTCTTTTTTCCATTATTGATTTAAAAATCTATTTTATCTTTTATGAGAATGGCTATATATGCTCGCTTTTGGTTTCCATTTGTGTGGAATATAGTTTTCCATCCCTTGAGTTTGTGCAAGTCCTTATGAGTTAGATGTGTTTCTTAGAAATAGCATATACTCATGGTATGTGGTTTCACCCATTCAGCCTATGTATGTTTTTTTAATTGGAGAATTAAGACCATTCTTGTTCAACATTAGTATTGACATGTGTGATATACTTCTCTTCATTATGCTGGATGATAGTTTGTTGTTTGGTTTTCCCTCTTGTGCTATCTTTGTTTATTAGATCTATGAACTTTTTTTTTTTTATTAAATCATAGCTGTGTACATTAGTGCAATCATGGGATACAATGTGCTGGCTTCATACACAATCCTAAATATTTTCATCAAACTATTCAACATAGTGTTCATGGCACTTTAACTGTCAAGTGTTTTTACATTGGTGTGTTTCTGTTGTGCTGTTCCTTGTAAATGAAGTTTTCAGTATTTCCTGTAGGACCAGTCTAGTAGTGAAAAATTCCCTTGCAATTTTCTTGCCTGGAAAAGTCATTATTTCTACATCATTTGTAAAACTTGGTTATAGGATACAAAAGTCTCTACTGGCAGTTCTCTTTAAGAAGACTAACATCTCTTCTGGCTTGTATTGTCTCTGTTGAGAGGTCTATTGTAGCCTGATGGGATTTGCTTTATAGATTAGTTATTGCTTTCATATTGCAGCTTGTAGAATTTTCTCCTTCATTTTCACTTCAGCCAAGTTGATGGCTATGTGTTTTGGAGATCACCTACTTGCTATGAATCTTCCTTTTATTGAGTGACTATCTTGCTTTTGAGTATCTGAATCCCTCCCTGTAGATACTAGGGAAGTTGTCTTTAGTAATTCCAACAAATAGGTTTTGCATGCTATTTGCTTTTACTTTTTCTCCCTCAGGGACACCTGCTCTTCATGTATTGGTATGCTTCACATAGTCCCACATTTCTCTGAGTGATTGTTCATTCTTCTTTATTTTTTTTCTGTATCTTTAACCAAATCAGTTAGTTTGATAGACTTGCCTTCAAGCTCTGAAATTCTTTCTTCTGTTTTGTCTAGCCTGTTGTTGACACATTATATCTCATCTTATGTTGTCTAACTCTTTAACAATTTTTTCATTTTTTTATTAATGTCCTAAAATACTTTTGCTCTTCCTCCTCCTCTTCCTTCTCCTCCTCCTTCTCCTCCTCCTCTTCTTCTTCTTCTTCCTCCTCCTTTTGGTTATTAACTTTCTCTTCAATACCAATCATCTTATTAGCTACCTATATTCTGATTCCATTTCATTTCTGAAATTTTGACAGTTTCCTTTTGGTTGGGGTGCACTGTTGTAGATTAATGGTGATCCTTTCTTTTTTCCTATTGCCAGAATTCCTTTGCTGTTTTCTTCTCATCTGAAACCTCTTCTCTCAGCTAAGAACAGATAGGTTTGCAACATGTTCTTCTTTGCTGAGAACTCTTTCTACTTAGCAAGAAGAAGAGGTCTCTAGATGGTGCATTTGTGATGTACTTGAGAAGACTGACCCAGCAGAAGATGGGCAGATGCATTGAGAGCCTATAAGGTAATTGTTCCGTGTTGTCTGTGCACCAGGTATTGAGCTAGGTGCACGTATGGAGATCCATATATTCCAGTCATCAGAAATTATACCAGAAACCCCCTAGAGAGATCATGTAAGTCATTTATATTTTCAAGACTTACCATATCTTCCATTCTCCTTCTTTTATAAATTTGTCACCTATCTAAATAAATCTCAAAAATGAATATATATTTCAAGTTTATTTTCTGAAAAAAGTAATTTAAATATCTCCATTAAATAAAAAAACATAATATGAGGTTGAAAAGCTTTACCTGTATAAATTGTGACTATATTTTTTTATTAAGCAGCACAACTAACTGTGATCTTCAAGAAGATACATTAGAAATCACTGAAAAATCAAAATAAAGACAATAATAAATAAAAATCATAGTACATGTAACAGTTCACTATTTTAATAGTTAATATATTTCAGATTATTTCTCCAAGGCATAGTGGCCAAATTATTGCTTATGCAAAACTTCAAAAAATTGAAATAATCTTGCCTGTGGGCCTTGTGATATATTTATGGTCACTATGCCCACTTGGAAATCTTTAAATTACTATTGTATCCTTTCCATTAGATCATACCCTTCCTTGATGTTGGAGAGTCAACGGCTCACATGAAACCCACCCATGTATTGGAGGTCCTTGCAGAACTTTGAAAGCTCTAGCTTCAAACATTGGTTATTAATTGTACGGTTTAGATTTGCTGTTATCTTTATTTTATTGTTATTATTTCTTTTTACAAAAGTTTATTCTTAAATGCACAACAGGTTCCAAGACAATACTTCATTTCCACTATAGGTGAAAAGACTTTATGGCAGAGAATGCAGGATATTAAATAGAAATGAAACCATCATCTCAGACATAAAGAATGGCTTACTTTTTTATCAGATTTCTTCATTCTAATCTGTGAGCAGGGGTCCCTTCCCTACTACCCCTGCTTTTAACTCCACGAATATCATCTGTTCTTCCTTTTGTTTGTGCTTGAAAATTTATCTTCCACACCCCTCTCCATAGCCAGCTTCTTCGGTTGTTTTGGAGGTTTCTTGCTGTCTTCAAGGCCAGACATGGCAACTGCCACCCACCCATCGTACTTGCCCTTATGTTTAATTTCCATGTTTGTATGTGGAAAAAGATATATAATCATGTAATTCCATCTCAGTGTATTTCCATCCACAAAACAGAGGGCAGCATAATCTTGACCACCCAACTCTGCAATTCCTTTGTTCCCCAAAATTTTAAGTTAGATGTTTCCCCCATCCAAGGTCCTTTTGCTTCTATCACTGTCTTCCCATTTGCCTTTCTTCTGGTCTTTGATGCAGTAGCAAGACAGCTGTCCCCAAAGGATACTAGAAGACATCCCATCACCGTCTGAAGGGCAAGGTTAGGTATGTGAACCAGGATCTGTAGATACTCATTAGAAGCTGTAGGTAATTCAGGTAGCTTTATATAAAATTTATCATCTTGTTTCCAAGGACTGAGGAGCAGGGAGTGTGATCTAGTGGATAAAAACTAATTGGGAGTCAAGAGACCAGGATTCCTTTCTACGTTCTGTTATAGTTGAGCTCTGCAACTTCAAGCAACATGAGGCATTGCTCTATTTCAATTGTCCTCCCTGTAAATCATATTTCTACCTCTTACCTACAACTCTCTGCAGACTTTGAAAGATCTAAATGAGTTATTGTCTTTAGAGTGGCTTGTGTTCCTAAGAAAAAGAAAACATTCTTTGAAATAGAAATTCTTTAATTTAAACAAAATAAACAACTCTAATATAATCACATCTTTACTCTGTAAAACAACAAAGTGAATTTTAGAAGCTTAGATTTTTTTTTTCCCTAAGGCTTTAGGTATAAAAGGCATAAATGGGATGATAGCATTCATTTTCTAATCTAATTAATCATAGGGATGGTAGAAAGGACCAGCATCTTTACAGCACTGAGGCCAACAGCATTCCTATTAAACTCTAAACTGTTAAAGATCAGTGAAGGATGATCCAATAACAGGTAAGACATTCTGAGCTATGAGTTTTAAGGTGATTCTTCTAGAACACCCCAAAGAACACCTCAGATATCCCAATACCCAAAATAGTATTTAGTTTATATATACTCAGCCATAAAATTGCTAACTGTATATACTGTATCTCACTGCCTTGTCAAAGACTCTAGTCTTTTCTCTCTGTGAATGATAAACATAAGTTAAGGCAGCTTGGGCATAGCTAGTACCCAGAAACAAGACACAATAAGAAGTTTCTCTGGATTGGCAGATGGGGACATTTTCCTAATGGTGATCAACACAAGGAAAATCATGGTCAAAATAAATGAAGTAATTATTCCAGGAATAAAGTGTAAACTACTGAAGTAATTTTCTTTTGTTTCCTACAGAATAAGCAGGGTAAGTGGGGCTAAAATAGTGAAGTGATTGATTAGATAGTAGAAATTTGACACATCAACTTTATTCTGCTGTACATTAGGAGCTGCCCTTGTTTAAGCAAAGAAATGGAATGAAAATACTCTGGTAAATACGTTAACACTTTTAACTAAGGAGTGTTCAGGAAATGCCTTGCTCTTTAAATATAGGGGAAGTCTGAGAATTAATTCTTTTGAATTCATTTATATTCCAGAATAAATTGCTCTTGCTAGAAAAGCCCGAACTTTTCATTGAATAATTGTCTTAAAGAACATTGATACAGTATAGACAGAACAAGCTTAGATACCAGGTTACTGGCTTAGCCACATGAGAGTGGCTTTGAAGGCACCTCTCCAAGCTCAGTGTCCTCAGCCTCTAAAGGGAAATAATCACAAAAGAGAACCTTCTAAAATAGAAATAATCATGAGAGTGTTATAAGGATGAAAATACAATATCTTTGAGAATGCGTGAGGGTTTTTTTATGATTAATATTAACCATTACACTGAATTGTTATTGATTTCCCTGTAAGCACTAATTTCTACATACTAACATAATACCAGAGTACAGTATTAAGATTCTTTTTCTTCAAAATAAATAGCCACATTTATATTATTGTAGTATTCATAAAATGATAAATCTAGATCTTAAGATTTGTTATATGAGTGATTTTTATATGTATTTTAGAATTTTGTAATATAAAAATTCATTAGAGTCTTTGAAAGGATGATTAACATTCAAAAACATGTATGAAAAATAAAAATAAATAAATACATGTTACTTTTTTATTTTGATAAGTAGGAACTCTACTGATCACTCAAATATTTCTATGTTATAAAATATGTATTTAATTAAGATTATCTTAATATATATCTTAAGATATATCTTAATTAGATACATGTATATATGTTCATGAGCATGTTTTGTGTAAAACTTTGGATAAATATGAAACAACATCATTACCATTGGAAACAATGTTCCAGATTCACATAAACATCTAGAAAATAATAATCCTTTGAAATTGACCTTAACAAGATGAGCCTCTTACTTAAAACATTTAAATCTCTATGGAGATCATTCTCAATTTGTTTGTTTCATATACATATTTTCATAAATCCATTAAAATATTAGAAAAGCCAATCAAGAAATATATAAACAGAGGTGCAAAAAAAATGCACACATTTTAAGAAAGGAAAGCATTGTATCAAATTTGTAATATTTAAGTCACATTTGACTTCAGCAATTACAAGAGCTGCTCACCATGATTCGTCAGCTTTTCCTTTTTTAAAATACTATACATTTTCTGCATCCTCTGTATCTGTATCACAACCCACCAAGAACAAGTGTAATTTTTCCCAAGTACGCATATTTGGTATAATAGGCAAAGATTAACACGATATATAATCTAAATGCAATAAAAAAACTGTAGAAAAACCTTAGTATAAAGTTAATAAAAATAAATTTAGGAAATGATAGGGGAAGAAACACTTCTTAAACCTGCTAAAGAGTATCTACGAGAAACATAAAGGTCACTTCCTATTTAATGATGAAAAACAGAATTCATTCTCCCCCGAATTGAGAAAAACACAATGATGTCTAATCTCACAGTTTTTATTAACCATAACAAGGGAATAAAGAAATATAAGAAAGACATACAGGTTAAGATACAAGCAATAATAGTGTGTTTATCTGCACAAGACATGATGTGTATATAAATAATCCTAAGGATATATTAAAAAGTGCCTAAAACTAATGAGTTTAACAATGTCACAGTACTTAAGAACAACACAAAACTCAATTTTAGTTAATACACTAGAAATGAAAAACCTAGAATGAAATAAAAATTGATTGGCAACATCAAATACCATAAAAAATAAAATACAGGTACTTAAGAATTAATTAAACAAGATAGTTGATATGCTTGAGACCAGAAAACTACAAAATATTACTGAAAAAATTAAAAAAGGCTATTTAAGTGAGGATATATACTGTTTTATTGATTTGAAAATTCACAATGGTTAGGCATTCAGTTCTTCCAAAATCAGGAATGAAGTCAGAATCAAAATCTTAGGAATTTTTATAAAAGATTTTTTTTTTTTTTTTTGAGAAAAGAGTCTCAAGCTGTCACCCTGGGCAACCTCCAACTCTTGGGCTCAAGAGATCTTCTTGCCTAAGCTTTTCCATTTTTAGAAGAGTCAGGGTCTTGCTCTTGTTCAGGCTGGTCTTGAACTCGTGAACTCAAGCAATCCACTTGCCTCTACCTCCCAGAGTGTTAGGATTATAGGCGTGAGCTATTGCAACTGGCCGCTTTATAAAAGAATTTGATAAGCTATTGTTAATATTTGTACAGAAAGGTAAAGACCCAGAACAACCCACGTGATGTTTTTAAATGAAAAACAGTATCAGAGGAATCAAATTAGCTGATATTTAAAATTTATAATAAAAGCACACTAATTAAGGAGTGTGAAATTGGCAAAAGGATAGACACATAAGTCAATGGCAAAGAATTTAGAGTCCAGATAAGTACAATTATTATATTGTAAGCTGGTTTCCAATTTCAAAGGGGTACAAATTCAGTAAGTGGAATTAGGACAGCTTGATGTCTATATGGAGGGAAAAGGACTTTGGAATGTTCCCCATATGGAACACAGAAGTAACACAAAATTGATCATCAGGATATATAACAGCTAAAACTGCAAAACTCATAGAATTACACTCAGAGGAAAATCTTTATAAACTTCTCCAATGCCAACAGTGGAATATTACACTATATTACAAATGAAAACACCCCAGTCCTCCAAGAAAATAGAAGGTGCGCATTACCCAGGTGTCTGTTGTAGCTAATGATACTTAGTTTACATTTTCCATGAACTATAGACAGAGATTCTACCGAAACATTATAGGGTCCTTCACCGTGATATCTTTTTAAAGTTTGCTCTTAAACTTTCACCCCGAAAAAACACTTCTGCACATTATCCACATAAAGATTTGTGCTGCTGTTACAGTTTAGGAGCCTGAGAGTGCTGAATGTAAGGCACATTTTTCTTATTTTTAAGTTACATGTTTTATTTTTAGTATTTTTGAGGCATAGTTAGAATATTTTTATTAAATCTGACCTGCAGTTTTTAAGGATGACAATGCACAAGAATTATGATAATAAAATGAAAAGATAATTACCAAAGCCAGTTGCTTCTCTGTTCATCCTGACAAACAGATGTAATGCTTTGACAGCTAATCAACATTGGTTATATTTTTTTCCTCCTATATGTATCCTTTCTCTTGGATCATATATTAATTTCATTAACTTGTGGGATTCCCATTTAATGGTTCAATGAATATAATTTGTGCTTTTCAATGCATAAAAAAGAGGCCAGATAACGGGGATAACTTCTTGAAGTTAAAATAGCCAAAATATCAGTTCCCAAAATAATATATCAACTTCCCATTATTACTGCTAATAGAACTTATCTAAATTCTGTTCTTAGACTTTCAAACTGACTCTAAAAGTGAACTTCACTCTACAAAATTCTCTTCAAATCATACATATTTTTGAAAGGAGCAAAATATTCTTGACAATGATATGATAAATTTCTCTTCATTACATGTTTATTTAGTTTTGAATTGTTATGAATTCAAATAATTGCCAATAAATCTAATTACTGCTCAGAGAAAAAAAAATCAGTAACAATTTTCAAGAGTATAAAATTTACCTACAATTTATTCATAGACTTATTCTATTAGAACGTTGAAATATTTGGCAGCCCTCATGTAATATCAATCTTATTTTTCTCCACCAATATTTTTTAGGGTTTTAATTAGAGCTTTGTCAAGTTGTCTAAGTTAGGTTCATTGTTGTCCTTGTCTTTTTCTTTCTTTCTTTTTTTTTTTTTTTGTAGAGACAGAATCTCACTTATCGCCCTCAGTAGAGTGCAGTGGCATCACAGCTCACGGCAACCTCCAACTCCTGGGCTTACGCAATTCTCTTGCCTCAGCCTCCCAGTAGCTGGGACTACCGGTGCCTGCCACAACGCCTGGCCATTTTTTTGTTGCAGTTTGTCTGGGGCCGGGTTTGAACCCGCCACCCTCAGTATATGGGGCTAGTGCCCTACCCAATGAGCCACAGGGGCCACCCATCATTGTCATTGTTGATGTCCCTAAGAAAGAGTCAGAGATTAACCTGTCAAAGACACATAATTGCAGTTGGGAAAGAATGAACCAGTCAAAATATAACTTCATGAAGCATGAGAAGACATTTGTGACGTTTCTGACACTATGCATATTTCCTAAATAAATCCAATATGTCTCACACACACTCACACTCACATGCCTTCATAATGCATTAAAAATTGGGAGGCCTTACCAACTTAACATTGCATATTCTCCTTTGTAATATGCAAATTATATTTCAAAATTTTTCATTTTTTTCTTTTATCATTGGCTGATTTTCACTAAAATCTATTTTAAAATCATGTTCTATATGTATTTCCCTTGGTATCCAGAGGATTTCATAACTTTCCTATTTTTTCCTGTACGTCTTTCCTTCCCTCAATAGTATCCATGTTACCTATCTTCACTAAGTGCTGCCTTTCCTTTTCTTCAGCTCTTATCTTTCATCTATTTCCTAACTCCCATACAATCTTAAATGCTAACTTTTTATTATTTTAGTTTTTATTTCAGGTTTATGTTAGGATACAAACAACTAGGCTTTCAGTGTTAGGTAAAGCCCCTCTCGTAGTTGAGCCCCCCGCCTCCGAGTGTGCCGTATTCCCTTCCATTGTGCGCAACTCTTTTCCTACACTGTTGTCTCGTGGCTATGACCTTATTTCACAGGCTGAATGGGAACTCGTGCTATTTTGTTCAAGTCCCTTCTGAAGGACTGTTTTGGATAAAAGCAGCAGCCCTCTGAGCACCGAGGCTATCAGAGAGACTCGGCCTCCCCAAAACAGTCCAGGGAAGACACCAGGACGCCAAGAGACAAAGGCCCAGGGCGTCTCTGCAGGTGACCGATGTTCCCAGGTTTGTCTGTCTCTGGAGAAGGTCCAAAGGCAACACAGGCTCTCCCCAGACTGAAGTGCACCTCCACCTCTCTCCATCCAAACAAACGAAAACACAGCAACAACAAACACTACAGCGGGTCCCAGACATCGCCTCTGAAGCCACCATACACAGGGGAAATGAGGAATTGTAACTAAACATCACACTAGGGGCAAAATACCCAGTCTAAAATTTTACAAGGAGGTGGACAACACGTAGAGAATATGGTGTAAATATTCTGGACAATTTTATAATGAATAATTTGTAAATAAAGGCATATTAAATATTTTGTGAATATTTTGTAAATAAAGGCACTATGTATGATGACTTTAAGGACCACTTTTGGAACACTCTGTAGATAAAATAGCACTAATTACCTAAGATAAGTCATGACTGCTACCGCTCACTAAATGACATCCAGGAGGCAGGAAACTTAACTACATCCCCCTCAACTTCTTAACTGCGTCAGGGAGCTGCACAGTGAACGGTTACTCTGTGGCCAGCAGAGTTGGCAAACCATCTTTCCTTCATAACCACCCGCACACACTCCCACTCCCAGATACACACAGGGCAGCAAACCTATGTAGTTTCACTTTTCTGTAAATACCAGGGGTGCCAAAAAATGTACGCACATTTTAGGAGCTATTGCTGGAAGGAAAACTGATCATTCCTCAAAGGTGTATGAATTGTAGGAAAAATACACATTCCTAGCATGTCCAGGTACACTTGACCTGTCATGGTACCTTCCATTCAACTTCAAAAAGTAATACGTAGATGTCATCTCTTAAAATGTGCATGCTCTTCTTGGCACCCTCCGTATGTTTAATGGAAGGAGTCAGGAAGAAGAATGGGATAATTACCCAGTGATATGAACCCCTTTCCGTACCCCACAAAAAGGGAAATCCAGAGAAAATTCCCTTGGCTCGACATGGCAGAGGCTGCCCTGGGATGGTCGGACAGGGACACTTTCCTCGGTCCTCATTTACCCCCTGGGCCTTAATATGGAGGACAGGTTGGTCAGCATCCCTTTCCTCAGTGAAATGCTAAGAAAAGCATTTCCACCTTCATTTCTCCCTGTTCATCTTCTGTAAAGGAAAAGGAAAGTGGGGTGAGAAGCTCGCAGTCTGTAGTCACGTCTCTCTGTCAAATGGTATCAAGGTATCGCAGTACACGCTGTCCAACGTCTCTCCTTTCACTGTCACCTGATCCCCCATTTCAAACAGCTAAGAGACCATTTTATATGCTCTGACCACAGAGCAATGGCAAATATTTCAGATGATGGATACGCTGCTGAACGTGACTTCATCTGCCCACACTTAATAGATATATACAATTATTATCTGTTAATTAAAAATGAAACAAAAGAGCATGTTGCAACACAGTAGCTTTTGTTTTCCTGCAGAAGCAACTTGTTCAGGTTGAGGCTCTGTCTCTCCAGTGTCCAGGGAACTGCTGCCCTTCCCTGGTGAGAATGTCCTCTCCAACTGTCTGCCTTTCACAATTTGCCACTCTGTGACTAAGCAGCAGAGCTCAATACAGACTGGTACCTGGCCCTCTGTTCAGTTTTACTTACCATTAAAGAAGCCTATATTTGAGGGTATGAGACACTGGTCTGGCAATTAATAAAGGTGATAACTCAACTGCTTACTTGAGAGCATTTGGTCAAGCAGAAGTTTGTTACAACTAGAACAACTAATACCCTGGCAAGGAATAGTAGACCTGACGCTCCACCACACTCACAGCAGTGTGGAAGGCCCCGAGGTTGGAGAGTGATCAGCTGGATTAAATCCCAGTATGGAGACTTGGCAATTAGGAAGTTGTATCATCTCACCGAGCTAATTTTAAAATTACAATAATGCAACCTTGATGGTGGTTTTAAAAATTAATTTAGATCATGAATGTAAAATGCTCAAAGTTGCACTTGGTGTGTAATACATGGAGAAAGGCAAATAAAAGGGGATAAACCAGGGGGCAACTGCAGTTAGCCCACAGACACCTGACACCCCTGCACCCCTTTGTTACCACATATTACCTTTGTTAAGGACTAAATAGGCAATGACCAACTATTTCAAATACATTTTTTTCTTAGTTTTTTTCAAAAGTCATGAAATAAATTCATGAGCCAAATATAATCTTCAACTATTGAATTAGAAGTAGTTAAATTTTAAATGAACAAAGACAAGGCAATCTTACAGGGGCTATATGTGCCATAGGAATAATCAAATATAAATTATTAATTTGAAAAAGGAAAACTCATTTGGAGTCCCAAAATATATTTATAAAAAAAAAAGGCATCTTATCTAACATGTAGACCTCTAAAATAACATCTAGAATGTAGATGTTAATTTACATTAGATTAGATTACAAGTAGATATTGCACTTTTTTTAGTGCCAGATTAATAAGTAAAGGTCTATAACTATTTAGAGTCACATGGTTCATAAAATTATTAAGTTAATTAAGTCAGTATTCTATTGTAACAGGTGATAATTTACTCTGATACTCTTCAATGTCATTAAATAATGCAAATGAGTTAAATTTATCCATGGCTAAAAATATCATGTCCAATGGTAAGATATTTGAAAATAATTCTTTATTTACATAAATGGGAAATCTTTTTGTGACAAGATACATCAAGAAATCATAATAGAATTTATTTGCCTTTCCTTTCTCAAGCTAAAATAGAAAAGCACAATAAAGAGCATGATTAAAATTATAATTACCACCAATCTTAGAATTGGCTATAGAATCACGGAATATTAGATTTAATCTAATCCACTACCTTCATTTTATAGATGAGGAAATTGGTTAAGTGACTTTCTCAAAGCACTAGAGCACCACGAAAATATGTTCCAACTTGGGGAAAGGTTACAGCTTTTTCTCCTCCAAATTAGGAGTAGAATCCTACTTAAGAGAAGCAAAAGTGGTGATGAACCCATGTGATCCATTTGTTCACATGTCCTTTACGAAGCAATATTCACCTTGTTAAACTAAAGAGGGTTGGTGATTTCCTGCTTTCGATAGGCCAAGGATGTTCCCATTTTCTACAGAATCTACCAGCTTCTGGTGCAATGCCCTCAATTTAACTATGCCACCTGCCTGGCCTGGCCTGGGTGAGTACTTGTGACCATCTGTGAAAATGATCATATAAATTAATAGAATCTTTCACTATAGTCAGTATGACCTTTCAGGTACATCCCGACTCTTTGAAAAATATAATCTATACATTCATGGGACCCAAGATTTATTGCCTCTCTCCCTTACTCATACATCAAGTCGAAAACTCCAAGTGAGATAATTTACTTGGTCTTCATAATAACCTGAGGGTCAGTTACATGAGCAGGATAAGCCACATTTCACAGATGAGAGAACTGAACTTAAACTAAGTAACATGCTCATGGCCGTGCAGTAAATGGCAAAGTTAGTGCTCAAAGTCTGATCTTCTAAGACCCACACGCATTCATCTGTGTCCTGTTACGTTAGCATATCAGCAATGGGACTTTCAATAAATGAAGCCTTCCAGGATGAATAAATTCAGCAGAAATCTATGAGTTGCCTACTGCCTAGAAAACATGCTCAAGCAGGTGTCTGTGTAGTAATTATAATATCTAAGAGGTCTTTTGCAACAAACTACAATGATATCTATTAGATCTCTGATTTTGGTGGTCTCACTGTCATCCTACTGCTCAGCTCTGATGCCACGCTTTGGGATCCGCAGTCTCTGAACCCTAAAGCTTTCTGGAATTCTGGGCCATTGCATATATGATAATGACTTTTTAGTGAAAGTTATTTATATTGTGTTTTTTTCCTTGCTTTAATTAAATTCTTGGAATTAAGAATCATCTGAAGACAGAAGGTTTGGATCATGCCCAAAATGCAGACAGCTCTTGAACAACACTAGGTCAACTTACACAGAGCATTTTTTAAAAATATATACAAGAAAAAGTTTTGGAGATCTGTGACAATTTGAAGAACTCACAGTTGAACCATGTAGACTAGAAAATGATGGTATGTTATGAATGCATAATATGTGTACCTACTCGCCAATATTATCATTAAATACTACAAAATACACATAAATCTACCATGAAAATTTAAAACTTACCAAAACATGTGGGAGGCTGAGGCAGGAGGATCCCTTGGTCTCAGGAATTTGAAACCAGCCTGAGCAAGAGCAAGACTCATTCCTACTAAAAATAGAAAAATTAGCCAGGCATTGTGGTGGGTGCCTTTAGTCCCAGCTACTCAGCAGGCTGAGGTTGAGGTTGCTCTGAACCAGGCTGACAACATGACATCCTAGCCTGAGGCAAAAAACAAAACCTTATCAAAATGCCTATCAAAATATTTGCATACAAACTCTTGGTAACCCTTATATAGTGTCATTCACAGTCAAGAAAAATGTGATCAAACACAAAGATACAATATTATAGCATAACTGCATAAAATTAACTGGTGTACATACTGTGCTACTGTAATAATAACTTCATAGCCACCCCTGTTGACATTGGGGCAAGTTCATATGTCACAAGTCTCCACTTATAAGATCATATGATGCTAGTAACATCTGCAATATGCAGTAATTGCATATCATAATAAAAAATACTCTTTCATGGTTCTCACATATTTTTCATGATGATTAGTGCAATTCTGTAAACCTTGAATAAGACCACAGGATCCAGATGAAGTGCTACTAGTGATGTTGGAAGTGCACCCAAGAAGCAGAGAAAAACGTCATGACATTACAAGGAAAAGCTAAATTGTTTGATATGTACCATAGATGAAGGGCTGCAGCTGCCCACCATTTCAAGATAAATGAATCCAGTGTAAAGACCATTGACAACAAGGAAAGGAAATTCATGAAGCAGTAGCTAAAGCTACTATAACAGGTGCAAAAATGTTGCACTTTTTGCAAAATGCCTTTTTATCTCTTATTGAAAATGCAGCTTTTACATAGGTGTAGGATTCCTGTAAGACAGACATGCTTACAGATGCTAACGTCAATGGCATGGGAGAGAACCCTGATAGAGCATCAGGGAAGTCTGGAATGTCTACACCAGGGGTCCTCAAACTTTTTAAACAGGGGGCCAGTTCACTGTCCCTCAGATTGTTGGAGGGCCGGACTATAGTTAAAAGAAAAAACTATGAACAAATTCCTATGCACACTGCACAAAGACCTCCCAACCAGAAAAAAGGCCCCCCTTAACCACAAAAAAGGTCCGACTAACTGCAAAATAAAAACATAAATAAATAGAGCTCCTAAGTTCAAAAAAAATAAATCTTAACTTGTTCTTACCTCGGTCCTCAGGCAGCAGCAGGCTCTACTCAGGCAAGCTAGTGACTCGTCTGCTCACACCTGAGACTGAGAGGAGGAGTCAAGAGACAGAGAGAAGGAGGGGAGTCGGAGAGTGCGGCACACATTCCACACATGTGCACTGCCAGCTGGGATGAGTCAGCTGCTAAGCAGGACAGGAAGCAGAGGCAAAAACACCTGGTGGGCTGGATAAATGTCCTCGGCAGGCCGCATGTGGCCCACAGGCCATAGTTTAAGGACACCTGGTCTAACCATTGAAGTTGACATCACTGCTGCAGAAAGGCCATGAAAGTCATCAAGACCACAGTAGTAAATTCCTACTAGAGCAAACTGTCCGGATGTTGTGTATGACCTTCGAGAACTTGCAGCAGATCCAAAGAAGGAAAGCGCAAAGATGGTTGAGAACATGGCAAAAATGCAGGGAGTGAAGGGTTTTAAGACGTGACTCCTGGAGAAATTCAGGCCCTCTTAGCACACTAGGGGGTCATTAGAAGATGACAGGATGGGTATGGGTGCTCTGGCCCAGGGCCAGACAGTGAGGAAGGCGACATGGAAAACACGTGCCAGGAAACAAAGTGGGATTAGACCAACTGGCAGAAGTCTTCCTAGTTTTCGAGATTGCTTTTGACAACTTTTACAACTGAGGTCCTTCCATAATACAGGCACTGAAACTAATGCAAACATCAAAGAAGGATTAGTACCACATGGAAACATTTTTAAAGAAACAAAAAAGCAAAAAAACAGACAAATTACAATGCATTTCAGTAAATTTGCACCAGATGTGCCGGCCTGCCTGCTTCCCTTCCACTTCTCCACCTCTTCTGCCTCTGCTACCCCTGACACAGCAAGGCCAGCCCTCCTCAGCCCCGTCCTCCTCAGCCTGTCGATGTGAAGACAGGTGGACAAAACTTCATGACTGTTCACGATGACCCACTTCCACTTAGTGAACAGTACATAGATTTTATCTCCCTTATGATTTTCCGAATAAATGTTTTTCTCTAGTTTATTTTCTCATAAGAACACAGTACAAGATACACACAATATACAAAATACGTATAAATTAATTTTGTGTGTGATTGAGGAGTTGAATTTTTAAGTTTATATTTTTTTCAGATTAAGGTGAGGGTACAAACAACTAGATTACAATATTTGCCTCTGTTAGGTAGAGTCCCTCTTGTAGTTGTGTCCTGCACCCAAAAGGTGTGCCACGCACCTTACACTGTGCCCATTAAGTGGGAGTACGGTCATCCCCTCCCCCCACCCTGAATTGATTTGAGTTTTTCTCCTGTGTGGTCGTGTATTCAATTATCTACTAGCTTCATATTAATATTGAACACATTGGATAGTTGCATTCTCATTCTTGTGATACTTTACTAAAAAAATGTGCTTCAACTCCATCCAGTTTAATACAAAAGATGTAAAGCAGTGGTTCCCAACCTTCCTAATGCCCTTAATACAGTTTCTCGTGTTGTGGTGACCCTCAACCATAAAATTATTTTCATTGCTACTACATAACTGTAATTCTGCTACTGTTATGAATCGTAATGTAAATATCTGATATGCAGGACGTATTTTCATTGTTACAAAGGGGTCGCGACCCACAGGTTGAGAACCGCTGATGTAAAGTCTCCATCATTCTTAAGGCTGAATAATTATATTTCATGGTGTGTAGTTTGTTAATCCATTCCTGACGTGATGGGCATTTAGGTTGTTTCTACATCTTGGAGACTGTAAGCTGAGCTGTGAAAAAGAATCTAGGGCAAATGGTACAGCACATATACTTTCTCTTCCTTATGATTTTCTCAGTAAGTTTTTTCTATAGCTTATTTTCTAGAATACTATATATCATACATATAATATAGAAAATATATATGAATCAATTGTTTGTGTTACCACTAAGCCTTGCAATCAACAGTGGGTTATCAGTAGTTAAGTTTTAGGGCATCCAATTGGCAGATTTTCAACTGCATCAAGGGTCCTTGCCCTAACCCCTAAACTGTTTCAGGGTCACCTGCCCTAAAACAAGGTCCTAACTCACACGTGAATGTCATACAGCTCCTAAAGAGAGACGGTATTTCTTTACTGGAAGGAGTGAAGAGGAATCTCCAGCTTTCTCACCCTCCTTAACCAAGGAGCTTCTTCATTTAGGATGCGCAGAGTTTAACCAGAAGTTAGAAGAAGGAAAACGAGCAACCTGCCCAAGCAAATCAGTACAAATTCTAGGAAGGTATTCATGTTTAGGGGGAAAGTCACAAACGTGTGAGCATTTACTGGTCTAACCAACTATCATGTATTGCAAAGAGTGCTGAGGTGAGAGGCAAGAGAGCTGTGCTCCACGCTGGCTGTCAGAGTCTTGGCTGGACTGCGTCCATTCAATCCAACTATTTAGATAACCGGCCATTCACCAACTTTGGAGCAGGCTTCTGGAAAAGATGTCCTTTATGTTGCCAAACACTACTTCCTTTACTTGCTCTATTTAATTAATGCAGTGTTTTTAATTTAAAGAAAATGCCATCTAGTGAAAGAGTACTTCCTAAACTTAAAGAATGCTTGGGTTTAGAAGACACCTCTATATAAAGATGTTTCACACACCCTTGAAGCTTCACGCTAAGAGTAAAGCTTGAATTTGATTAGAAGGATAAAAATATTTTGGGGAATGGTGAAAACTGATTCTCAGTATTTCAAAAGGTCCTTAGAGAGACGAAAACAATAGGTAAAAATTTTATCAACAAGAAAAATTGTCAAGGCCAAGGGAAGAAAAAGCAAACTAATTAAAGTTCCACATATTAAGAAATGATGAAGAGTCTTGTAAAGTATGGATATAGTACTTTATTCACCTGTATGATTCTAGAAAATGTAATATACACTAAAGCATAGCTAATTTATGCTTTTAATTGCAAAACCAAGTACTGTAATTGATAGTTTTTTAAAGCAGGGATACTCAAAAGTAGATCACAATGGGTTTTTTCAATTGGGCCTGTAAGAAGTAAATTATAAAGTCTCCATTTGTGCCTAACAGTAAAGAAAATCCATTACCATTTGCTCTTTATTGGTATAATAGTTCTTTAGAATGGCTTACAACTGAGCTTATATTTCACACATGAATGTTTGATTGAATTCACCTGTTGTGATCTGCTTTCATTTTCAGTAGCAGCTGTAGATAGCAAGACTGAGGCTTTTAAAATGTTTTAAAGAAATTCAGGGAGATTTTACTTTTTTTCATTCTAAGTGAACATTAAACAAAAATTACTCAAGTTTGGAAACTCGCAGGCTGACAATGGAAGCTTGCTTAACCAACAGATTTTAGATCACCTTTCCTACTACTTGGAAAGCCTGTGACAAGGCTTTCTGGGGACAGGTACAGGAGCCAACCACTGCAGTTCCCTGTCACTTTTGTTGAAGTCTAGGCATGTGATCAGAAGCTGGAGGGGTTAGGACCTTGGGTGCCTATGACCAGTGCTGGTAAGTGGGGCATCTCCCTCCTGGACCATCAGAGAAGCCAGAAGCCCATCTCTAGAATGTGTCAGCCCTTATTCTCATGGGCATCTGATAGGAGAGAGGATAGAAAAGCCCATTTCACATACATATGGATGTATGTGTGTGTATGCATGTGTGTGTGTGTATAGTATCCATGAGAAGTGGAGACAAGAAAATTTCCAAAAGAGAGTCTAGAGGTCTAAGTGGTTGCCTCAGTTGTCCTATTGAGGCATGAGAATGAATTCATTTACACTTATCTTTTGAAAGTACAAGGTATCTATTAATTTAAAAAGCTCCTCATGTGATTCTTGCCTCTATTAAAGCCTACCTTTGTCTATTTTTCATTCTTTAGACAAAAATCTAACCTATTACAAACGAAAA
Source organism: Arctocebus calabarensis (assembly GCA_963573935.1). Taxonomy (NCBI): domain Eukaryota; kingdom Metazoa; phylum Chordata; class Mammalia; order Primates; family Lorisidae; genus Arctocebus; species Arctocebus calabarensis. Next base: position 48,659 of record CAUYON010181981.1, read on the forward strand.
GATTTTATCCTGTTGTTAAACCATGTACCAATCCACTATAATTTTTTTTTCTTTCTTTGCAGATTTTGGCCAGGGCTGAGTTTGAACCCACCACCTCTAGGCATATGGGGCCAGTGCCCTACTCCTTTGAGCCACAGGCGCCACCCTGATCCACTATACTATTTAACGATCTTAGCAGAAAGACAGTGCCCTGAGTTTCCTGAGTTGCCTCAGACAGTGAGATACGGTGGCAGGGAGAGCTGTGGAGATTCACATCCCATCTCTGTCACCCTCCAAGCCCTGTCCTAGCCTCTTTGCCCTCATCTGTAATGTGGAAATACAAGAACACTGACCACTGAAAGCCAGTTTGAGGAGGTAACCTACGTAAGAGTCCCTAGTACAGAATCTGTTCTGAAAGAAATTCAGGTTCTCTCTCCCATGCTGTATTTATAGTCCACCACTTTATAAGTTCTACTCTGCCAAGGCAACCCCAGAGAACAGTGCACTAACTCTCTTCACAGGCTTGAAAATGGCTGCCACGTCCAGCCTTATCTTTCCTGATCCCTAACCCTGCACATGTGTGTCAGAGCCCATTACAAATGAGAACCATAAAGTGCTCAGGAATAGGAAAGAATATTTTAAACAAATAGCTATTATACTGAAAACAGTTTTGAAAATCAATATTTATTGTTTTTAATTTTCATTTATTTATTGCTTTCATTGTTGGGGAATCATTGAGGGTACAAAGAACCAGGTTACACTGTTTGCATTTGTTAGGTAAATCCCTCTTATAATTGTGTCCTGCGCAAAGAAGTGTGTCACATGCTGTGACCCCCCACCTCCTCCCTCCTTCCCTCTCTCCACTGAAAATCAGCATATTTAAAAGAAATGTAAGACATTAATCATCAAAGTCTCTTTAATCATGAAATTTTCTTATTTATGCCTAAATAAGAGATTTTCTGAGATTTATTTTGAAGGAAGAATAAATAGTAAAAGACAAAGTTGTGTTTATATATGAAACTATTCATTTGCTGAGTGCAAGTGTGTGTAAGAGAGGGACAGAAAATAGTTTTTTAAACAGTATATATATTCAGCAATGAACAGTTTTTAAGAGCAGAAATGGAAAATTCTTTTCTAATTAAATGAAATCAACTAGTAAAATGTGCTTTTATTTTATTGTTAATTTTCCATTACATTAACCTTCTCATTAAAACTTCTGTTCATATACTAAAATTTTTGACTGAACTTTATAAAAAACTTTAGAATGCTTTATCTGATTATTTGTGCCACATAGAGAAGAAAACAAAATACATATAACAGACATATAAATGTAGCTATTGCAATGCATCTTCCATAGAAGGTTGAGTCTAGATAACAGAATAAGATTGACAACAAGTATGCTCCATTTTCTACTTACACTATTTAGAACAGCTTAAAAAACTCCAGTTCAGATAAAGAATGATGTCTAAATACATTAGCCCCTCAGAGCTCCATATACAATTTCTGACTTCCCTGTCAGTTTCTGAAGGAGAGAGAGTTTGTTTTAGTTGTCTTTATAGTCCCACCATTGAAAAAGAGATTAGTAAATGGTAGGTTCTAATATGTCCCAAAGCCCACGGGTCACAGTGTACTCACTGTTCCCCAATACAACTTGACTGTTTTCCCTTCAACATTTATGTTCCAAAGAGTATATAAATCAGTGAGGCCTTTTACCTTTTTCTCTAGCTATTTCAATGTATTTGTCTTGAGGACAAACTCAAATATCACCTTCTTGATAACACAGACCATCTGAACCTCTTCAAATCTCCACCACAGAGAGTACCAGTTATCCAGGGAGTAACCCAGTCTGGATCAGTATGCCAAAGGACAGTGCGGAAAATTTAGGCCCCTCCTAAGAAGTTTATGAAGATGGACCCTAGGCTGGATGTTTGAACAGCAGAGTGAGACCAAGAGACAGTTATCACAGCTCTGCATTAGGAAACATGAGGCTGCAATCTAGAGCAGTCCACGGAGAAAATGAGAAAATGTCATGGGCAGATGGCCCAGGATGAAGGATGCAGGTGGTCTCAGACAGGGGTGGGCACCTGTTGATTAGGAAGGATGGGGTCACCTGGGAGAAACTGGTTTCAGGGGTGGGGATTATAGTACCTGGAAACACTAGAAGCCTGGAGGCAGTACTAAGATGAGACAACCTAGGGACAAGAGTAGATGGAGATGTGAGGGGGGATGTGGGAAAGTCCTCACAGCCAAGTGCAGAGTCCCTCTGAGCTCTTCACACAGGCCAGGTCTACATTATAGATTTTATTGGACTGATTTTCATTAGTGGCCGACCATAAACACCATTAGGAAAGGGACTTTGTCTTTTCTGTTCTTTGTTGTATTACTAGCACCGAATGGAGTACCTAACACCAAATATTATAAGGACTCTTTGAGTGAACAGAAACAAACCCAATCTAAAGGAAAGGGGAGGCTGAAACTGTTGCAAAACAAAAATGGACCAAATTTTTATCAAACACAAATCCTAGAAATCTGATGTGAAAAAATATAGATATTTACATATATAAATAAAATATGGTTATATTCAATTAGCATTTTAAGAATGCATGTGATTTAAGCATTTTAACTTTGTTAAAGATTCCTTCTACAATTGGTTGACTTTGATCCCAAGTAGCCTGCCCAGACAGCAGGGTATGTTCTAAATGTGTTTTGCTTATGAAATTTCAATTTCAGTCTCTCCGAAAGGTAAAGTAATATCAGGATACTTGAGAGGCCTGAATATAGCATGATCATCTACTCTCATGAATGAAAAATTAACTGATGTTCAGAATGGCTGAGTAAGAGACTTGTGGGCTCTTGACAAGTAAGTCACCTAAACAATGTCTAAATGAACTATGTCTGACTTCCAAATCTGAGCTCTTCCCATAGCACACCACCCTGAAAGACTGTCATGTCCTGTGGTTCAGATTTACTCACCTCAAGGGGGGAGTGGTCCCCGTTTCAGAGGGAAAACCTGCAGGGCTTGTCAATAATTAACACACAGTATTTGCACTGTGCTTCCTTGGCCACAAATCTCACATAATTGATCTTCACATTATGTCAGGAGGACAGGCCTGGTCACATCAGTCACAGACTCAAATCTGTGAGTTTAAATAACGTGCTTATAGTCTATTAGCTGGCAAGTAAAAAAGCTAGTATGGTTAATACAAAAAGGTAGACTTTGAATTCAATTTTAGAATAACCAATTTGTTTCGAATAATGCATCTCTAATGAAGTAGCATGGATTATTTAATTTGGAGTGAGGGAAAAGAGCATTTATACATGAGAAATATTGAAAATAGGATAGACTAAATATTGGCAATACTTAGCTGCAAAAAAGGAAACAAAAAAATTGTACACATGCTACGGCAAAAAAGTGCACTGCTTTTTATGTGCTTCGAGGTTTTAGTTGTGATTATTTCTCCTGAAGTTTAATGTCTTATATTCAAATCACCCACTTTATTAGAAAATAAATGAAATAGGCAGATAACAGAACATGCTGTGACATTAGAGACAAAGTTTGGTTAAAATAGGTAATTTCAACACACATTTGCTTGAGTTTGCATTGATTTGGGCTTTGCTAGATTCATTTCAACCCTTTAATCTTCCCTCAACCCTGCCCCCCAGAGTTGTTTAATTTGCCAGGATTTCCTTTAGTAGCTAAAAAATGTGAAGCTATCAAGGAAAACTGTGAAAACTAACTGCACCAATGTGCAATTTGCCACAAAGACACCCTCATTTCATGGTTCAAATTCACAGTTTTAAACTAGAGACAACCTTTGTGGAGGAAAAATACTGCTTGTTTTGATTAAAACATCCTCGTTAGCCTACACTCCTGAATTCTCAGGCACTTGATCACTCCGGGGGATGCCAAAGCATCATTTTAACTTCATCTGTCACCTTAGGCTAAATGGAGTTAGGCTGCAGTTGCCACTACAGATGGATATACCCAGGCTCCACAGAAGTCTACTTCGATCTAGTCTGGAAAATACTTTGAATGGAATTTTCAGTGAATAACACTATCCAAAAGTGGTTTGATTTCAAGTATGGCTACTAATACCCTTCTATTTTAAGAGTTGTATTTTATGGGTGACTCTCCGGGGTCAAGAAATATAATTTCCACAAAGGGCACCGGGACTGAAGTCTACAATTTATTGAAGGAACAATGAACACCTTTGCGACAAGAAAGTGCATTTGACTGTTGCAATTAATGGCAACCCATTTTCTTCAGTACAATAAAATTATAACTTAAATCTTTATTTAAGTAAGTTTTTGGCTTGCTTTATTTGCCTTGCAATCTTACATGGTATGATCCATTATTTTTACTATAAAGGGGCTTCATGGGTACTAAATTGTAAACCTGAAATAAATTACCCAAAATGGCTTGGTTTAGAAAAGTTCTAAATTTCCATACTGGCAGAATAGAAATAAGATATAGAAGCAAACAGATCAGTATATTCTCTTTTCTCTCAGTTAGAATAAGGACGTTTAAAAATTGGGGCAGATAGATAATGTTTCTGATATTATCTAAGAACCATATTAACATTAAGAAACCATATTGCTATTTAAAATAAAAGGTAGGAGAATTTCAATATAGAAATCATAAAAATAAATGTGGTCAATAAATTTTTCTAACCTCTATTTTATTAATTAAATGGAAGAACTATCAACATAAAACCTTTTTCTAAAAGTTATCTCACACTTGGTAGACTTTTATAGTAACATCGATTTATTGACATTATAAAGGATGATATATACAATGCAGGACCTTGCACAGATCCTGATACTTACCTATGATAAATATCTCCATAATGACTCTCATTTTAGTAGTATTTGGGGATATTACAAAACTATGTTTTCATGTTAATTTTCTAAAAGCTTAATTTCTGAGTCAAAGGGAGTACACAAATTTTATAGTTTAGAAAAATGTTTTTCTAAGTGCTCACAGCATTTGCTTGTCATCCTCCCAGCAGAATGCTTTTCTAAGAATTATTTTTTCCTAAAACAAAACCAGTGATAGGAAATATAAATTTTTTAAATGTCTGCAAAAAAAAGAGGGAACTGTTAAAAGGTCTATTCTAAAATCAAAACATTAAGTACAGTAAAGGCAGAGATAAAAGAAAAGAACATTTTTTTTAAATTTTTCTCCATCAGTATTTCTGCTATTTTGACTTCCTTTTGACCATAAGAAAAGTAAAAAGGTAAATCATCTAAGTGAAAATAAAAATTCCAATAGTTTAGCAAAAGCTAACTCACCATTATCCAATAGATTTTATATCAAGCATGCAAGGATGGTTCAACATATGCAAATCAATAAATGTGATTCACCACACAAAAACAAAATTAAAAAGGGAATACATATCATTATCTGAATAGATACAGCAATAGGATTTGATAAAATTCAGCACCCCTTTGTGATGAAAACCCTTAACAGTTTAGACATAGAGGGAACATACTTCCAAATTATCAAAGCCATATATGACAGACACACAACCAACATTATACTGAGTGGAGGAATCTTGAAAGCATTCCCCTAAGCACTGGAACAAGACAACGGTGTTCACTTTCACCTCTTCTCTTCAACATAGCACTGGAAGTCTATGGACCAATTAGGAAAGAGAAAGAAAAAAAAGTATACAAATAAGAAAAGAGGGGGTCAAACTGTCCTATTTGCCAATGATATGATCTTATGTCCAGAAAACTTGAAAGACTTCTGCAAAATAATACTATAATGAATAAATAAATTCAGTAAAACCTCAGGTTATAAAATTAGAGTGTACAAATCTGTAACATTTCTACATACTAGTAGAGATCAATCTGGAAATCAAATAAAAAACTCAATACCATATCCAATAGATGCAAAACAAGATACCTAGGAATACCTTTAACCAAAGAGGTGAAAGATCTCTACAAGGAGAACTATAAACACTAATGACAGAAATTGTTGATGACACAAATTAAAAAATATCTCAAGTTCATCAATTGGAAAAATTAATGTTGTTAAAAATATCCATATTGCCCAAAGAGATTTATAAATTCAATGCAACTCCCATCGAATACCAATGTCATTTTTCACAGAATTAAATAAAACAACTCTATATTTCATATGGAATCAAAAAAGAGCCCAAATAGCCAAAGAAATCTTAGCCCAAAAAGAAAAAAAAAATTCTGGAGGCATCACATTACTTGTCCTCATATGATATTCCAAGGGATAGTAACTAAAACAGCATGGCACTGGTATAAAAGTAGACACTTAGATCAATGGATCAGAATAGAAATCTCAGAATAAAACCACACACCTACAACCCACTGATCTTCAACAAAGTGGACAAAAACATACACTGGGGAAAAAATGCCCTATTTGATAAATTGTGCTGGGAAAACTGGGTAGCTACATGAAGAAAAATGACACGGGTCATCATATAAAATAATGACTCAAGATGGATAAGAGATTAAATGTGAGACCTGAAGCCATAAGAATTCTAGAAAAAGCTAAGGAACCCACTTCTGGACATTGGCTTAGGCAAAAAATTATGACTAAGACTACGAAAACAACTCCAGCAAAAATAAAAATAGACAAATGGACTTAATTAAACCAAAAAGCTCTGCACAACAAAAGAAATAACCAACAGAGTAAGCAGACAAACTATAGAGTGGAAGAAAATATTTGCAACTATACACTGGACAAAGCACCAACATCCAGAATTTATAAGGAACTCAAATAAATTAGGAAGAAGGAAACAAATAACCATATTAAAGACTGAGAAAAAGACATAAAATGACAGTTTTCAAAAGAAGATATACAAATGGCCCACAAACATATGGAAAAATACTCAACATCACCAATCATCAGGCAAATGCAAATTCAAATCAAAATGATATTACCACCTTACCCCTGTCAGCATGACCATTGTACAATAGTCAACAACTAAAAGGCAACTGGTGCCAATGTTGTGAAAAGGGATCACTTACCCACTGTTGGGAGGACTGTAAGGTAGTACAGCTTCTATGGAAAAAATATGTGAAGATTCCTCAAAGAACTAAAAGTAGACCAACCATTCCTTCCAGCAACCCCACTACTAAGAACCTAAACAGACTATGCAGCCTTAAAGAAAGATGGAGACTTTACCTCTTTTGTGTTTACATGGATGGAGCTGGAACATATTCTTCTTAGCAAAGTATCTCAAGAATGGAAGAAAAAGTATTCAATGTACTCAACCCTACTATGAAGCTAATTTATAGCTTTCATGTGAAGGCTATAACCCAATATGGGGAAAGGGGCAAGGGAGGTAGCAGGGGGGTGGGGAGGATGGATGGAGGGAGGATAATAGGTGGGACCACATCTATGGTGCATTTTACAAGAGTACATGTTAAATTTACTAAGTGTAGAGTATGTCTGAACACAATAACTAAAAAAATGCAGTGAAGGCTATGTTAAGTAGTCTGATGAAAATATTTCAAATGGTATATAAAACTAGCACATTGTACCCCATGATTGCATTAATGTACACAGCTATGATGTAATAAAAATAAAAAATAAAATGTCTGTATTACCCAAAGCAATCTGCAGATTTAATGCAGTTCTCATTAAAATACCATGATCATACTTTGAAGAACTTGAAAAAATAGTTCTTCAGTTCATATGGTACTAAAAAATCTTCAAATAGTCAGTGCAATTCTCCAAAATAAAAACAAATCTGAAGTCATCATGTTACCAGACTTCAGTCTATACTTAAGTCTATAGTGATCAAAAAAACATTGCATTGGCATAAAAACTAGAGACATAGATCTATGGTACACATACACCATGGAATATTATGCAGCCTTAAAGAAGGATGTAGACTTTATCTCTTTCATATTTACATGGAGGGAGCTGGAACATATTCTTTTAGCAAAGTATCTCAAGAATGGAAGAAAATTATCCAATGTACTCAGCCCTACTATGAAGCTAATTTATAGCTTTCACATGAAGGCTAAAACCCAATTATAGCACAATAATATGGGGAAAGGGGCAAGGGAGGGCAGAGGAGGGAGTAGGATAGATGGAGGGAGGGTGATTGGTGGGATCACACCTACGGCCCATCTTAGAAGGGTACAGGTGAAACTTACTAAGTGCAGAATATAAATGTCTTCATATAGTGATTAAGAAAATGCCATGAAGGCTATGTTAAACAGTTTGATGAAAATATTTCAGATTGTATATGAAGTCAGCATATTGTGCCCCATGATTGCACTAATGTACACAGCTATGATTTAATAAAAATTTTTTTTAAAATATCTTTTTTTTTTTGCAGTTTTTAGCCAGGGCTGGATTTGAACCCACCACCTCTGGTATATGGGGCTGGCGCCCTACTCCTCTGAGCCATAAGCACCACCCAAATACCATTTTTTTTTAGATTTATATTTAAGTATTACATAATTTTTGTGCTATTGTAAGTTACTCTGGACTTTAAGTTTGATTTCTAATTGTTTATTGCTAATATATAATAATATTACATTACAATATTATAAAAATGAAATTTAATTTTATATCCCAAACCCTGCTAAACTTACATATTAGTTGTAATAAACCTTTTATCTTTTATAAATTATTGGGGCTTTTCCACACATTTATTCATTTCTGTTAGTATATAGCTAGGAGTAGAATTGCTGTGGCATATTGTAACTTTATGTTTAACATTTTGAGGAACGTTCAAAATTTTTTCTAAACTGACTGCACTATTTTACATTCCTACCACCAATATATGTGAGTTTCAATTTCACCATATCCTTATCAACACTTGTTATTTTCTATATTTTTTATATTTACTTGACTTTTAAATACTTCTCCTTTAAACACCATATATTTCAGGCAGCACCTGTGGCTCAATGGAGTAGGGCGCTGACCCATATGCCAGAGGTGGCAGGTTCAAACCCAGCCCTGGCCAAAAACTGTAAAAAAAACTAAACACCATATATTTCTACTGTATAGTAATGTATATCCAAGAAAAATTTTATATGGTCTACTTATAATAAAGTCAATAAATCCATAATTAGTTATAAAATATTATAGAATTCAAATATACACTGCCTATACCCCCTAATAAATAAATACAATTTTCTTCTCCAAAGTAGATTTTAAAAATAGTCTCAAGGTTAGGATCAGTGCATCACTTAATAAGGTGTTAATGACTAACTAACCAGATTCAAATTCACGATAAAGAAAACAACTGTATAAGAGAAATTCGAAAAGAACTTTATTCTTCAATCTGGCTAGTAGTCATACTTTTTTTTAATTTTTATTAAATTATAATTTTGTACATTGGTGCAATCATGGGGCATAATGTGCTGACTTTATATACAATCTGAAATATTTTCATTGAACTATTTAACGTAGCCTTCATGGCCTTTTAATCACTATATGAAGACATTTATATTCTACATTTAGTAATTTTTAATAGTCATACTTTAAAAAGCTTCAAGTGTGTGGCTTGTGCCTTCATTTCCCTAGTATCTCATTGCTTTATAGTCTCAAACCATCCATGTCAACAATTATTTCTTCTCAAGATTCCTGCTATTAAAATATGCGACTTCTGGTTTTGAATATAATTTCAATTGTGACTACCTTAAGAATAGTTTGTTCTCATAATTTTGTTTACAAATTAGTATTCAAGAAACGTAAATATTTAACAAGCATGGGCTAACAATTTATCCCATCAATTAACAAAACGAATTAAAGATACTATCCAGAGTTGTGAAGGATTCTAAAAGACTCAGTCCCAGGTAGTAAAAATTTAAACTGATACAAGTTTTCTGAAAGGCAATTCAACCAGACAAAAATTGGGGATTGTCAGTGACTAAAATATAATGCTAAAATACAGAAATCATGTCTTCAATTAACTTTCAATGACCTGAGAAAAGTTTTGGGGGTTTTCTTTTTTCTTTTTGAGACAGAGTCTCACTTTGTCACCCTGGCTAGAGTGCTGTGGCATCATAGCTCACAGCAACTTCAAATTCTTGGACTCAAGCAATCCTCAGCCTCCAAAGTAGCTGGGACTACAGGCGTACAGGCGTCCCACCACAACACTCGGCTTTTTTTTTTTTTTGCAGTTTTGGCAGGGGTCAGGCCTGAACCCGCCACCCTCGGTACATGCAGCTGGCACCCTACTCCTTGAGCCACAGGCACCACCCCACTTGGCTATTTTTTGAGACAGGGTCTGACTCTTGCTCAGGCTGGTTTTGAACTCCTGAGCTCAAGCGATCCATAGGCCTAGGCCTCCCACAGTGCTAGGATTATAGGCATGAGCTACAGCAACCCCCAGCCCCTGAGAAAAGTTTTTGATGTTATGTTTCAAAAAAATGCAACATGTAAAACTGCCTATTATGTTCTCTCCACTTTCTGAGATAGGACAAAGACTGATAGAACTAAATTTATGAAGTTATAGGTCATTCAAGGATGATAGGATTAGTAGTAGTTTTTAATGGGATGTGTGTGTGTGTGCATTTTCAAAGTTTTGCAGCAATAATGTTTTACTTTTATAATAATAATGAAAGTGATGTATAGAAATGTTCTTAATTTCACCTCTGTTTAAAACTCCTTTCATATTTTAATACACAGCAATAAATGTCTCCTTCAAGAATATATCTCATTTTGCTTTCTCCAAAAGTTGCAAAAACAACTTAGATAATGAGCAGTTTATTTGCAGTAATAACATATTGGCTCTACTTAGGGAACTAGCTCACAGAACTTTTCCCTGTGGCAAAACAAAAATGTCACACACAGAGGCATTACAGTGTTTATGCTAACTATGGCATTTTATATGCTTGGGCTCCTTATTATTCTCATTAATTTTGTGATTATTAATAGCACTGCTATTTATATGATGACTTAACCTTTACAGATTTCAATCAAAGATTTCAAAACTCAATGGAGAATGCGTTTAGAATGTAAGGGGATGTGTCTCGGAGTGGCTTTTCCCAGCAGGGAGTATATTTTGATATTCAGTATATTTAAACTACTGTGATGCCTAAGTATATATTTATATTATGACTCTTAGGGCACAGTCTGTCACAGTGTTTTTGTTTTCTCACCTAAAACCTAGAAAAATAATGTTTTCTTAGAAGGATATCAGATTCAGGAGACTAGAGATAAGTCACGAAACAATGATTTCATCAATAAAGGTATAAAATCTGAAATGACTAACTGACTTTTATAAAAACATGTATGAATGCCAAAAATGGTAGCAACATGGAGGAGTATTTTCTAGATATTCCCTTTGATAAAAACATTAAAATACACAAGAAATAAGAACTTTTTAACAAGGAGCCTTATATTATAACAAAAGCTGTTCTAGGCTTAAATACGAACAGAATGAACTTTAAAATTCAAAAAGATAAAAATACAGACGTTTCTTCGCTTTAATTGTTAGGAACAAAGTACAACTCCCCTGAAAGCATGTCACTTTTGGTGACAGATGAGTTAGGTCATGTTGTGCTGTCATTTATCCTTGGTCATATAGTTGTTCAATCATCTGTGTCAGCCGTGTTTTTGGACAGCTGTGAAGTATTTTACAAGCATTATTAATGCCATTAAAGGTGATAAGCATAAAAGCAGTGTGAGCTATTATAATTGTTCTCTTTTTCTATATTGTAGAACAGTTTAGAAGGCATGATAGTTAATATCTAATGGCAAACATGTAAATGTTTAACAAAATATTCTATTCCTGGGGATGTAGTGAAACAGGCCCTTAATAATGGAAATGCGTGATAATACCTCCACATCATGGAGGAAGGGGAACCCATGGACACTGTTAGTGTAAATGTAAATAAGTATAGCCATTATGGAAATAGTTTGGAGGTTTCTCAAAAAAACTAAAAATAAAACTCCCCTATGATCCAGCAAACCTGCTGCTATGTATCCAAGGGAAATGAAAATGAAATCTCAAGATATCTGCACCCCCATGCTCATTGCAACATTATTCACAAAAGCCAAAATATGGAATAAACCTAAGTGTTGATCAATTAATGAATGGATAAAGAAAACGTGGTACAAATACAGGACAGAATACCATTTAGTCAAAGAAAAAGGAGATCCCGTCATATGTGAAAACATGGATAAACCTGGAGAACATTATGTTAAATGAAATAAGTCAAGCTCAGAAAGACAAATACCACATGACAGCTCTTATCTGTGGACGCTAAAGAAGCTGATCTCACAGGAACAGAGAGAGAAGGGTGGTTACCCGAATCTGGGGAAAAGGCTGAGCGATTGGAGAAAAGTTATCCAAAGGACACAGGTTAGCACAAGGAGTAAGTTCTGTACAATAGTACATCCTAATGACTACAGTTAATAATGATATGTTGCATATTTGAAATTGCTAAGAGAGTAGATTTTAAGGGTTCTTACACACACACACAAAAATGTATGGTAATTCACAGATGGCTTGATTCAGCCATTCCACAGTCAAAACATTAGGCTGTACACTGGAAATATATACAATTTTTACTTGTCAATTGAAAAAAGAAATAATGCTCCCATACCCCCAGAAACCATACCCATAGAGGTTATTAGACTGTGGTCTCTCAGCTCCAAATCCTATCCTGTTGTATTCTGCTTTTGGTGCTGGGGCCAGACTCTCAGGCCACGTTTCTGCTTGGTCAGAGGGCTCTGAGTTAGTCTCTATTGCTAGGACTCTCCTACTCCACAGAGAACCTGAGAGGCTAGAGAATAAAAGGGACTCTCTTCCCCATCTGTTTCCTATGGGCTTCCTGTTTCTTGCAGTTCCCAGGAGTTGGCCCTGCTTTTCCCCTGGCAGCAGAAGTACCTTCTGCAGCAGCAGCCATATCCAGTTGTCAGTTTTCCCCATACTTGCAAACCTAACCCCCGTGGAGACATCAGTATCATCTTGCTACCCTTCTTCTTCAGGGTCTGGGCCACAGGCCCACAGGGCTTCCCACTTGAAACTCAGACAAATGATTGCTGCTCAACTAAGTTCATCTGCCCACTGCCCAAGAGGAAGCCAATACCCAGAGACAACAGGGTCTAGAGTAAGAAAGGGTTTATTCTGCATAGTGCTAAGGGGACCTTTCAGAGAATTGGGGAGACAAGGTTTTTAAAGACAGTTTAGTGGACAGAAAATGAGGCAATCAGGGTGTGCTCACTGGCTGGGCTCAGGGCAGAACCATCAGTCCCTTGGTACGGGGCACTTTCCGGATGGGTCAGCCAATCCACTGGAAAGCAATGTCTTGGGTGGGGATCCAACACCAGTTTAGTCAGTTCCTTGGTCTGGGTGGGTCACTCAACCCACTGGAATGCAGAACCTAGAAGCTATCTCAAAAACTACCTCCAGGTTCTAAACAGGTGATGTTATTTACAGAGAAAAGTTAAGAATCTTTACAACTACCAGCTGTGCTTTCTTAAGCAAACAAGAGGGCAGTAACTATTACAAGCAAACAAGGGGGCAGTAGCTGATTATTATGATTATTTTAGCTAAGCCTACTCCTTCACAGAGTTTTGGGGCCATTACTAGTTCTTGCCTGGCACCCCTTCATCCATTTGAAAGAGTGGTTTAAATCTCAGCAGGAGCCAAGCAGTACCACCTCTTCAGAGGTCTAAGTTTCAGCTACAGAAGAAACTCTAAGTTTCTCAAACCCTCAGGGCTTGCAGCTGCTTTCCTTAGTTGCTGCTTTTTTGATGCTTTTAAGCTCCCTTTTGGTCCCTTCAGTGGTTAATAATGTTATACCCAGTAAACAATTCTTATATTAAATTCTGCTGGTTCTAATAACTAGGGTAGTTTCCATTTCTTAATTTGACCCTAACAGATAGAAGAATTTGGCAATAGCTACCAAAATTGATGTAGATTTATTCTTGGACTCATCAATACGACGTTAGGACTTTATGCAAATATTTTCTTTGAAGCATTATTTATGTTCACAAAGACTGGAAATGAAAATGTCTATCCATGATACATGCACGTACTAGAGAATATATAAATGGTTCCGTGTACTGGGGTGGAGTGAGCTCCATGTTAGGCAAAAACAAGGGGGAGAAAATGTGTGTAGTATGCTGATATTTATGTCTAAGAAAGGCTATAGGTATATTCACATATTTGTTGTTGTTAGCTTAAATGGAAGGATAATCAAATAATAAGATACACATTGGAAGGAGGAAAAGCAGGTTGAAGAAGATTGGGGTAGAAGATAGACTTCTCTGAATATACTTTGTTTTATAGATTTGACTTTAAAACCATAAAAATAATGAATATAATCATAAATAAAATTAAATTTTTAAAAAATGGAATTTCTTCAGCCTGAGCAAAAGCAACACAACATCTCTACAAAAAAATAGAACATTTAGCCAGGCTTCGTGGCGCATTTAGGAGGGTGAGGCAGGAGCATTGGTTCGGCCCAGGAGTTTGAGGTGACAGTGAGCTATGATGAGGCCACTGCACTCCAGTCTGGGCAACAGAGCAAGACCCTGTCTCAAAAAAAAAAGAATTCCTAATAAATCAAAATAAGGAGTACAATAAACGAATATATATATATAATCATATATTGAGTAGGTGGCATAACCATACAGAAAGGAACTATTTCCAGTACTTTAAAATATACATTCCTGGGTGGCACTTGTAGCTCAGTGAGTAGGGCATCAGTTCGTATACTGAGGGTGGCAAGTTTGAACCCAGCCCCGGCCAAACTGAAAAAAGTAGCCTGGTGTTGTGGCGGGCATCTGTAGCCCCAGCTACTAGGGAGGCTGAAGCAAGAGAATCACCTAAACCCAGGAGTTGGAGGTTGCTGTGAGCTGTGACCTCAATAGCACTCTACTGAGTGCAACAAAGTAAGACTCTGTCTTGAAAAAGAATAAATACATTCCTGGAGGGACAGACCCTAAGAACAGACCCTATAAAAAAATCCTAATATTTAAAAAAAAAAATAATAATGTTTGTAGTGATAGTAATGGCAATGCTAGACAGTTTTTTGTATAATATGGGGCAAAGTAATTATTTATGTTGAGACCATTAGGGAGTAAGATTTTCGAAATTCAAGAAAGGAAGTCTAAAAATAAGGAATTGAAATTAAATAAGAACTTTATAATCCTAAATTTGAATTAGAGGAGTTGTTATAAAAACATGGTATATTTTAAAATGAAAAAAAAAAATCATGGTATATTTTATAAAACAAGCAAAAATATTCCCTGAAAAGGTATCATTTTTACAGATTCCAACCTAATAGTAATGAGCACACCCCCAGTGCCCAGACTGTGGTCTCCAAATACCATTTTCCAATAAAAGGGATGAGGGCTTCTTGGAAAAATGACGGGCTCTAGGTTTGGAGCAGAAAATATACAGAATGAGTGAGGAAATACTCGCTATACCAGAAAGGAAGGAAGTTGTCAAGGATAACTGGGTTATGTCAAAAAGACTCAGGAGTCAATATGATAAGAGTCTCACTGATCAAAGATGCACTAATTTAAGCATAAGTAAAAATAATAATGCAAAAAGGTTTAAACACATAAAATATGTTTCAATCCATGAGTTCAAAATGATGCTAAGAAAAAGCAAGTTCACTTGTCTCCTTGGAAAATGATAGGGACTCAACTTATTATTGCTTTCTGTTTAAAAGTTAGACCTAAGGGCAACCAGGTGGTTAATGAAAGAAGGTTTTCAAATGTAAATGTACTAAGTAAGGAAGGAATTATGAAATTAGAATATCTTCATTTGGATTCTCACATAATAGAAAGAGGACAAGCTCACTTTCTGGCCTCTTCTTATAAGGCACTAATCTTATCCATGAGGGCTCTCTCTAAGTCCCAGTTTCCAAATTGGGGATTAGATTTCAACATGTGAATTTTTAGGGGATATAAACACTCAGTCCATAACACACATTAATTAAACTGTATAAAGTCAGATATTTACTTCGAAATTATCAGATGGAGGAAGAATTAAGTGAGAGTAATGAAAAAACAATACTATTCAAGAGTTTATAACTGGGGAGTCTGGGTCATGGGTACATAGGAATTTCTTATACAATTTTTTAATATGTTTGACATTTTCTATAATAAAAAGTCAATTTAGAAAGCACAGAACATTTTTCAGACATAACTTCTTGATTACTCTTCCTATTTCTTGCATGATTTTTGTTGTTTTTCCATTTCCTCTATAGTCAACTTTTGGTAATTGATAAGTATCCTGTGATGAGAAAAAAAACTGTATTCATTAGAATTTTTCTTAGAGAAATAATAAAATCAATAGATCCACTCTGTATAGAATGTAACACTGTTAGCAAGCCTGAAGCCTGAAGCCTGAAGGCAGAACAATCATGCCTGACCAAAACAAAAAAAAGAAAAAAGGGATTTCTTGGTTATACCTGAAAGAGAACAAGGGCAGAAAGAGGAGGAGAGTGGGCTGAGCAAGGCAGTAGCTGATACCTATAATCCAGCACTCTGGGATGCCAAGGCCAGAGGATCACCTGAGCTTAGGAGTTTGAGACCAGCTGAGCAAGAGGAAGACCTGTCGCTACTAAAAATAGAAAAATGAGCTGGATGTTGTGGTGAGGGCCTGTTGTCCCAGCTACTCTGGAGTTGGTGGAGGCAGGAGTTTGAGGCTGTTGTGAGTTAGGCTGATACCATGGAACTCTAGCCTGGGCAATAGCAGGAGACTTTGTCTCAACAATAATAACAATAATAATAATTAATTAAGAACAAAATTATCACAATTAAGAAATATTGATATAACTTAAACATTACTGCAATGCATAACATTATAAAGGGAATCTTTAATAAAATATTTCTTAGTCCCTGCTAATTCTTTGATGGCTGTAAAAACAAGAAGAGAAAGAAGGAAGAGGAAGAAGAAGGAGTAGTTGGGGGAGGACAAGAAGGAGGCAGAGGGAGTATAGGAGGGGAGGACAGATGGAAGTATAATACATGTGGCAGCAAACGCTAAAATATTCGCTTTCTGGCCCATTACAGAAAAATTTTCCCAGTCTTTTCTCGAGTACCTTGCTGTGAAGTGGATGGTTTCCATTTGGAAACTGAAAAAGGAGACAGATTGATCCGTGTTGGATATTGCTGAAAAAATAAGGACACCCCACATGGATGAGGGAGTGTGGATGCTTAGAAAAATACGAAGACAACACAACATCTCAAAGTACGAGGAGGTCTTTAGAGTGTCACAAACAACAGCAGTTAGCATTTGAACAATAGAAATTGTCTCCTTATGAGTTTCAAGATTATTTGCATAGAGTATTAAATTTTTTGACATCTACATTTTCAGTTATATGCCTCAATAACTGTTCGCATATTTTAAATCATTTTTACTTATCATGTATTTGCATATTTTATTTATTTTTCCTAAGACACAATTTTCAGAATTAATGTCCATGCTAACTGAGTGTTTTTTTCTTTTTTTTTTTTTTTTGCCTTAGTTCATTAATTTCTTTTTTTAAGATTTTAAAGAGCTTAAGGATATTCATACTGATTACCTATGAAATATTTTGGTGGGAAATTGTAATGCTTTTTGGATTAATTATTATAAATGGAGTAACATATCCTATTTACAAAATAGCTCTTGAGAAACATAAGGAATAGTTACATAAAACAAGAAAAACTCTAGTCAATGATTTTAAAGGGAAATATATTACAAAGGAAATTATATGACTTCATAAATTCATAAATTTGCTTAAATCAAGGTTTGGAAGGCAGTTGTAAAAGTAACAAAATTGGCCATGAATTGAAACTGTACTATTATAGACATCATTATTACATTCTTGTTATAGTTCATTATGCCGTTCTCTCTATTTGTGTAGAAGATTGAGATTATATATAATTAAAATAAATGTAAATTTAAATATTCACTAAATAGAAAAGTTCTAAATTTCTAACTCATCACCATGTTGTGAAGATACATGAAAAGTTAATAATCTGAAGTTTTTTCCCCTCGATGTAACAACAAATTTATATGACCATATTTGTGCTTGGCTTTTTGTTTTGTTTTGTTTTGTTTTATAGAGACAGAGTCTCACTTTATCACTCTTAGTAGAGTACTGTGGTATCACACAGCTCACAGCAACCTCCAACTCCTGGGCTTAGGCGATTTTCTTGCCTCAGCCTCCAGAGAAGCTGGAACTACAGGTGCCCGCCACAACGCCCGGCTATTTTTCTGTTTTGTAGTTCAGCCAAGGTCGAGTTTGAACCCACTATCTTCGGTATATGGGGCCAGCACCCTACTCCACAGGCGCCACTCTGCCTGGTGATTTCAACCAAACACCATAGCCAAAAACAAAAATGAAACACAGATATCTGTCAGGGTTTAGGATTTTACTGTACTTAAAAACCTAAGAAAAAGCTGCAAGATTTTATGGATAATGGCAGAAGTCTCAAGACTCCTGGGTCATAGGAGTCTCATTATTACTCAGAATAGAGCCAGCAGCATGAGCATGATGCTGCATCAGTTCCCCTTTTCCCACATCACAAGGGTGATGGGGGGCTGTTATAAGGATGCAACACACACAATGGGTTTGCATCACAGCTACACTTAGGAACTCACCACTTTTACAGTAAATATAAGCAAGCCTGACCTTGGAACCCACATGTACCTCTGACCCATGATCGTGCTATGACCCAGACTCAACAATTATGAAGTCTTGAACAATATTATTGCATCTATACACTCATTCAATTCTTGCCCCCTCAACTCAATAATTTTCAAGCAAAAACCTGACTTTGTATAATTTCTCAAGGTTTCTCACTGTAAACACCACCCTAAAAAAATGGCTTGGGAAGAGCAGTCAGGACCTTGCATTCTGGGAGTACCAGAATAACAAAAATGTGCAGAGATGCTCGGGGCCTGTGAAAGATTCCTTATCCCATCAATCCACCCTCTGTCCTTATGTGTCTTGGTTTCTGGTACACTTTCACATAAGTATGTCACTCTGTTGGCCACTCTGATTAACTGACCATCAGAGGCTAGAACTAAAACCATTCAATTTGTCCTGTGCAACATTTAATCAAAGCTATAATCAAAAAGGCCCCAAACAATGGGATGAAGTTAACCTGCAGTATTGACCTCAATCATGCCTTCCAGAGTCCCATACTCAGACAACTGTCCCAAGTGAGAACAGAAGACTTTATTTCATATAAGATGTAGTCTAGTCTATGGCCAGTTTATTTTCCATTGCAACCCAAGCAAGGAGGTATAGACTGACCTGCTGATCTTTGGTGTCTTTTCCAGTAATTACCAAGGTCAGTAGGTAGTCCAAAAACCAAACACCATCCCCAATAGACAGACATTCCATAGGCCACTCTCAGCCCCATACAAACATGTAACCCACACAGGCACAGGGAGCTCCTATCAGGATTGTCTTTAAACTTGATTTGGATCAGCATTATTTGGTTTGGTTACATCACATGGGCAGTGTCACTGAGTTGTAGCCTCCTTTACGTGTACATGGCATAACCCAGACCTCTAAAGCATCAGAGAATCAACTGAATTTGTAATGAAATGAAACAAATTTGTACTGGTCCACATGTTTGTACATGTGTAAAAGGAGTCCATGATGACAGTGGCCATTGATGATATCAGGCACAGCAGAGTAATTCAGGAGCAGCCATGTCTCTACATTGTCAGTTGCAGCTTCTATTTCACTCAGGCTCTATTTTTGGATATGGGAGACAAAGGTGGCCCCCCATTAAGTGCCCCCCCATACTGCCAGAGTCTAAGACATTGCCACACAAGGTGCCAAATTTGTTGCTCTCCTGCCCTATAAAATCAGTGGGTCCCACCCCAGTAATTACATCTTTGCCTATTTTCAATCAGCTTCATACTAACCTTTTATCTGGAAGATTTAGGTACAAGAAAGATATGGGAGGCATAATAATAAGCTCTCCAAAGATGGCAAAGATGTTATACTTAATGTGGCAAAATGGACTATACAGATGTCATTAAATTAAAGACCTTAAGATGGGAAGATATCCTGGATTACTAGAATGGGCCAAGTGTAATACTTAAAAGAGGGAGGCAAGAGGGTCAGAGTCAGAAGAAGATGTAACAATAGAGCAGAGTCAGAGAAGTGAAGATACTATGCTGCTGGCTTTGAAGATGAAGGAAGGGGCCACAAGCCAAGGAATGCAGGTGGTCTCTAAAAGCTAGAAAAGGTGACGGAATAGGTTCTCTGATAGAGACTCCAGAAGGAATGCAGCCTTGCTACCACCTTGATGTTAGGCTGTTGGAACTCATTTCAGATTTCTGACCTCTAGAATTTTAAGATAATAAATTTGTGTTTTTTGAAGCTACTACATTTTTGTATCCTGTGGGAGCCACTGTAAGAGAATTCAGTAAGCAGTGTACCCAATCAAGTGTTTTCCTGTTGGATTATGTCAATCTAACAAAAGAATTCAGATAACTGAATAAGAATCAATTTTAATTCCTTAGGTCCCCTTTGACAATACTATCTCCTTTGGCTATACAAACCACACTGGCCTGGGGTTGCCATAGAGGAAAGAAAGATATGTTATGTCCGGGAATGCTTAGTGTGGAATTCCAAATTTTCAAAATAGGCCTATAAAAATCTTTACTCTTTCATCTTAATTAGTATGAAAAATGGCCTCTTACCCATTTCATCTCTTCCTTTTATGAAAACAGCTAAACTTTATGTCTACACTGTCTAACGAAGGTGTGGGCCAGAAAGAGGTAAGAAAAGTAGAGTCAGCAGTCTTTTCAAGTCAATTTTTGAGGAAGCCATTCTAACACTTAATACCAGATGCCTGAACATAGATCATGGAATGGACACCTAAATTATTGGCTCATAATTGGATGACATTTGTCAAAAAGGGCATCACTGTCAGACTGAAAATAGTTTAGAAAGTCAAACATATGACACAAACTAGTCTCAAGAGCCACAACAGTGCGACTAGAGTTGGCTGATTGGACTGGAATATCAACACCATATCTTGAAAAGTATCAAGAGCAGTGAGACACCAGCAGTAGACACAAGAAGAGGTCAAAGTTCTGATGTAGCCAATGTGTTAGGAACAAACAGGGCTAATGCCTGTGGAATGCAACCTCAGTCACTGCAAGACAAACAAGCCAAGCCTTGGCAGGAGTCACAAGGCTGGCAAATTCCCATGATTTCTGCATTAAAAACATTTAACCCTTTATCTCATGCCCAGTCAATGATGGTAGATGCATTGCCATGTCTAGTATGATTATAAATCCAGGGGTCAGTGGAAGCAATCCAGACACTGCAGGCTTGATTTCAGATGGTCTCCTTAGCAAAAAGGCCCTCAATGTGCACATCTAACATGAATGACCTACACAGTTTGATCATCAGCTGCAGTTTAATTTTCATAGTTCATTCCCCAAGGGGGAAAAGTGTCTTTAATCTGTCAGTTTATAGCCTGTCTTACAAGTGGCAGAGCAGATAGCAGACCAAATGGCTACATCATTGGCAATATCTAAAGTCAGTAGAAATATACGATTTATCATGAGAAGAATTAGAGTTATGAGAATGGCCTTGAGTTCTTCAGAGCAGCAGCTGAACAGCTGCAGCAGCCCAGTGGACACCAACAGGTTTCCACTTAGCCAAACCATCAGTAAACCAAGCCCAGGCATTAAGAATTTCCATGAATCAAGGGCCACATTGAACCAGTGGCCTTACTTCAAGTGGCATAAGGAGAATAGTTTCCCCAAAATGATGGCTGCCACTTTTCATGTACACTGAGCTGATTCTGGAGCCAGGCCAATTGTATCCTTAACTATACAATTTCCATTTGATGAGGTACATTAGGCCTTTCTCTTACAAATTGTCAACTCTAAGCTAATCTACCCCCCAAATGAGGACATCAAGCTACAGAGTCACAAAGCCTCTAGAGGTCAGGTTTGCAGCTTCTTGACCCAGAGCCAATATGGGTCAAATCTCAGCAAGAGGGTAATAATGTCCCTCCTTTTTAAAAAATAGGTACTTGATGCCTGTGTCAGGTGTGGCAATGTTGTTACTAGGAAATTGCTTCTCTAAGTCCTTTAAGTCCATAAAGCTGTCATTTCTATTTCTTCTCAGAGTTTATATTCTCTTTGCTAGACTACTAGGATGGAAACAGAGATTACCTCTCCACATGCCACAGTTCCTAAATGGAAGAATCCCTCTGGGCTTCATGAGAATTCACAGGACAAGCATGTGCAATATGAATCAAATTATACATTCAGCAGCAAAAGACACAACAGTGCACTGGATTGGCTCAAAAGTCCTCCCTACTAGGTCACATTAATTCTCCTCCTTTATGAAAAATGTTGCCCAAACCCCATCAGTTGAATCTGGGGCGTTATTTTCTCCTATGGCAAAGTTTTCTACTGACATTTGGAACTGATTAATAATGTATTTCTTCAGGAGACTGTCCTGTGCACTTTAGGATGTTCAATGGTATCTCTGCTTCTACCCACTAGATGCTAATAAAGCACACATAAAGCACACATCCTCACTCCAGTTTTGACCATCAAAAAATGTGGCCAGTGTCACATGTCCCTTGGTGGAGGGAGGGTGCAAAATTGCCCTGTTTGAAAAGCACTGTTCTATGAGAATGTGGACCAAAAAATTAATAGGCATATCATGGGCTCTAGCAATTGCTGCTGAAAGTACAGGAAGTGAAGGGGATACAGGTGGAAGAGAGGAACATAGGCTGTCGAAAATGGCTTGGTTTATCCTGTTTCTTCAAACCAGGCTCAATGTGATTCCCCTCCCCTTTGGCACTGCAGCTCACCCCACAGTCCTCAGTGTCTTTAGACACCCTTGAGCTCAGCACCCTTTCATTTCTATCCATGACTCAGTAGGGTATGATCTACATTCAACAGAGCTAAAAAATATTTGAGTTTATGTTTTCCTTAAAGTTCCCCAGCATATTCAGATTTTTCCTTAAAGCAGCTGAGGCTAGATCATAGAGGAAGGGTCTAGGATTTTATCTTACATACAAGCTAATGATTTAGTCTGTTATTGTTTCATAGATGTTGGCAGAGGACATGAGGCTAGCAAGTAGAATGAAAATAATGTTGCATCCATTTCCCTTTGCCCCCCAAATCCCATAGAGATAACAGGTAGGGGCCTAGGTGGAATGCTATTGCACTGTGAATTTGTTTTATAGCCGATGGAAAATGAGGTTGAAGAATCCACTTATCTTATTGTAACTTGACATGTCATAAAGAAATACCCAGAATGAACAATTAAGAGACTAACGGATAGAAAACATAAGAGACAAAGAGGTCTTATATTAAGGTAGTCCTGTAGCATATGCAGAAAGATAGGAGACAGAATGGGAAAGAAGTAATAGTTAAACAGACAATAGTTAATTTTTTCAACTATGCTGAAATACATTAAGCCACAGATTCAAAAAATTCTATGAACCTCAGAAAAATATAAAAGAAATATAAAGGAAATTCAAACTACTGAAAACCAAAGGTAACAGAAGACTATAAAAGTAGCAGGGACAGATTATCTTCACAGCAGAAAGATTGAGGCTGACAATGGACTTCTTACTATGGAAGACAGAAGACATGGGTAGCTATTAGATATATTTTTTTGATGTTTCTCTATGCTTTATTCTCACTGTTGGCCTAATGGATCACATTTTTTTAAATTAAATCATAGCTGTGTACATTAATGCAATCATAGGGTACAATGTGCTGGTTTTATATACAATTTGAAATGTTTTCATCAAACTGGTTAACATAGCCTTCACGGCATTTTCTTAGTTATTGTGTTAAGACATTTATATTCTACAGCTAGTAAATTTCACATGTACCCTTGTAAGGTGCACTGTAGGTGTGGTCCCACCAATTACTGTCCCTCGACCCATCCTCCCCTCACTCTTCCCCTCCTTCTCCTTCTTGGGCTATAATTGGGTTATAGCCTTCATAAGAAAGCTATAAATTAGTTTCACGGTAAGACTGAGTGGCTCGGTGCCTGTGGCTCAACAGGCTAAGGCGCCAGCCATGTACAACTGAGCTGGCGGGTTCAAATCCAGCCCGGGCCCACCAAACAATGACACCTGCAACCAAAACATGCCAGGCGTTGTGGCGGGCGCCTGTAGTCCCAGCTACTTGGGAGGCGGAGGCAAGAGACTCACTTGAGCCCAGGAATTGGAGGTTGCTGTGAGCTGTGATGCCACAGCAGTCTATCCAGGGTGACAGCTTGAGGCTCTGTCTCCAAAAACAAAAAACAAACAAACAAAAAAAAACAAAAAAACAAAGACTGAGTACATTGGATACTTTTTCTTCCATTCTTGAGAAACTTTGCTAATAATAATATGTTCCAGCTCCATCCATGTAAACATGTAAGAGGTAAAGTTCTCCATCTTTCTTTAAGGCTGCATAATATTCCATGGTGTACATATACCACAATTTATTAATCCATTCATGGGTCAATGGGCACTTAGACTTCTTCCATGACTTAGCAATTAAGAATTGGCTGCAGGCTTGGCGCCTGTGGCTCAACAGGCTAAGGCGCCAGCCATGTACACCTGAGCTGGCGGGTTCGAATCCAGCCCCAGGACCCGCCAAACAACAATGACGGCTGCAACCAAAAAATGGCCGGGCGTTGTGGCGGGCGCCTGTAGTCCCAGCTACTTGGGAGGC
>CAUYON010181989.1:0-21064 GCA_963573935.1 Arctocebus calabarensis
CTTTATATAGTGATCAAGAAAATGCCATGAAGGCTATCTGTAACAGTACGATCAAAACATTTCTGAATGTATATGAATCGTGCCCTATGATTGCACCAATGTACAGAATTATGATTCAATAAAATTATAAAAAAAAAAAAGTGTGTCTATTATAGAATGCTTTGACTCTGAGGTTCAGTATGGAGCCATCAATTAACTTCTTATCATTTTTTTCCAAAGTCTCAAAAAATAGACAACTAATATTTATAAATAAAAATAAAAGATAATTAAAAAAAAACAGATCATGCCAAATCTTATAGACAATAGAAAAAGAAGAAATACTTCAAAATCATTCTATTTAATCAAAAATTTATATTACTGCCACTTTACATGCTGTCTTCTCTAAGATCCAGCCTCTATCTCTGGCTCTCAATATGTTAGGTATATAATATATGTAATACATTATCTCACATAATATTCTCAGTAAAACTTTAAGACAAAGTTAACTATTATATTTTTATCATAGAAATGAGGAAAGTGAAGTTTGTAGAAGGTGAGCAAGTCACTTACAAATAAACATAGCTAGGAAGTGGCAGAATCTGGCTTTGAATCCAAATGTGGCTAGTTCCAAATCTTGATCTCACCACATTTTAAAGTTATCTGTCAATTATGAATTATTATTTAAGAAATAAAAATTAAAAAGTAATCTTATGGAACATTACTTATAGGTGATGGAGCTGTGTATTTTGAGCTCATTTTCAACTTTGCTGCCATCCTTTCCCGTCCCTGCAGATGCAGACACAATAACCCAAGACAATTGGGTTTGGGGCTTTGTATCACTAGAAACTCACGTCTCAAAACACCAGCCAGGTGTCACTCCTTTATAGAACTGCTGTCACAAACACCTTGTGAGAATTCAAAGGCATACAGGAGACTTGCTTGTTCTTTCAGTCCCTTTCATCAATTTTATATATTTCATATAAATATAAACAGATACATGCATGCTGAAAGACATTTAATACCATAAATTTGAAAGGATAACACACTTTGATCTTCATTGGGTAAGAAATGACAAGAAATGAAATGCATTTTTTATTTCCTATACATTCCAATTTTATAAAACTGTCAATGTTGGTTATTTAGGATTCAGTGAATTCATAATTTCCATTGAAATGGTATGAAATGCAAAAGCAATATTAGGAGTTTTGCAGGTTTTCACTGATTAGCTTCATTGGAGTAAGTCACAGACATCATAGACCCTCTACAAGGGGTCCTAGACTGTGGCTTTCACCATGTGACTGACATTAGAAAATATTGTTCATAAAGTTATTTGATGGCAGACCATGTCATATCATCCTCCAGTTTGACTGGGGTACCTGCATCTGAGTGAGGCCAACTGCTGTGCCACTCACCAATGGTAAAATCTCTCCTTGCACATGGCTTCCAACTGGTACACAAAATACCATCTAGCTCTTTTGATTCAGCTCTTCTGTCCCCAGTCCTCATCTTTTGCCCTCCCATCTGAATCCTTCCTTCTATCCTAAGTTCTACCTCTCAGGTCTCCATTCCTCTGCACATTCATGCTCACACACTTTCAGTCAGTGAAATAAGTACCTCCATATATTTCATGACCTGGATTAGCCTCTAGAAACCTTTCCTCTGTGTGGCAGCAGAAGTGGTAGCTCTCTACCTCAACTGAAATGTCTGAGCCGATACCCGTCTTTATACTACTCAGGTGATAGGTCTATTTATTCCACTAAACTACAAGCTCCTTGAGATAGGAACCCTCTTCTGTGTATCCCTGGGCCTCTGTTTTTAGGCTCCAGGATGTTAGACACCTGATAGATGCTCTGTAGAAGTTCAGTGAATGAATGGATATAGACTCTTGAGACATGGTTCATCCCTTTTTCCTAGTTTTCAAAGTGGAAAATTCAAAAAGGTATTTCGAAGGCATGTCTTTAATGCAGCTGCCTGGTTAAATCTGTTCACTCCCCACAGAAGGCCATCTTTTACTTCAGTAAGGCACATATCTGACAATGTGAGTTTACCTTTCAAGAGGAGTGTCTCCATTCTGAACAAAATAAGATGGCTAGGAGGAGTAGAGAACTACAAGGCAAATTGGGATCCAACATAAGAGGTGAGGGTCAATCTTTTAGATTTGATTATATACAATATTCCATTTATGTCTTGTGATTTACATTATATTTTCAAGAATAATTTTGATAATCTCTCCTTAAGCTTTTTATTCATTTGATAGCCATTCACCTTCCTTTGTAGTTATGCAATTACAGTATCTTAAAATTCTAAAATATCTTGAACCCAATCTTCCACCCAAAGTAGAGCAGAAATAGCATGATCTTTGGCACCATATGATAGGAAATTTTTTCAAAATTTCAGATTAATATGAGGGTACAAACGATTAGGTTACATTGTGTTTCTTAGGTAAAGTCCAAGTTGTAGTTGAACCCTCCACCCATGGGTATGCCGTAGACCCCTACATTGTGCACATTAAATGATTACTTCATTGATCTCCCCTTCCTCCTCCCCTTTCTCATCCTCCTACTTGAATTTAATTGTGCTTTTCTCTCTTGTGGGTAGTCATTTATCTATTGGTTTCATATCAGTATTAAGTACATTGGATACTTTCTTTTCCATTCTTATGATTCTTTACTAAGTAGAATGTTCTAAAACTTCATCCAGGTAAATACAAGAGTTGTAAAGTCTCCATCTTTTTATGACTGAATAGTATTTCATGGTAAACATATACCACAGTTTGTTAATCCATTCTTGTGTTGATGGGCACTTGGGTTAATTCCAAACCCTGTGATTGTGAATTGAGCTGTGATTAACACTCTAGTGTAAATATGTCCATCCCAAAGCTGCAGATGCTGGCATGAATGTGGAGAGAAGGGACACTTTTACATTGCTGGTGGGACTGCACACTAATATAGCATCTTTGGAAAGATGTATGGAGAATCCTCTAAGAGCTAAAAAAGTAAACCTTCCATTTGATCCTGTAATCCCATTACTAGTTATCTACCCAGAAGATAAACAAAATTTTAAGATGAACCCTAATGTCCCATACCCCTGTGTAGTCCTCTCCTCTTGAGTTTTTCCAGGACCTGTAACTTATTACTAACCAACAGAATATGGCAAAACTGATGGAATATCAGTTATATGATTATGTTACATTACATGGCAAAGGTTAAGGAATACTGCAGATATAATTAAGATCACAAATTAGTTGAGATATAATTAATCCAAAGAAACATTATATTGGGTAGTCCAGATCGAATCAGATGAGCACCTTAAAAGAGAGTCCCTAGAAGTCAGAACTTCAAAGGAAAAGACCTTTATGATAGATCCTTTATCTATCTTTTTATCTCTTACCGGGAACCCAGTCTCTCCATTCTTGGCAATGAAGAAGCATGCTGCCATGAAGTCTATGGCTACAGGAAATTCTGCCAACTGTCTGAAAGAGTTTGGGAATGGGTCCTTCCCAGCCAAGCCCCCAGATGAGAATATAACCCAGATGTTACCTTGTTTGCTACTTTGTGAGACCCTGAGCAGAGAACTCAGTAAAACTATAAGTATACATCTGAACTGCAGAAACTGTGAGATAATAAATGAGGGCTGTTTTAAGTCATAAAGTGTGTGATAATTTGTTATACAGCAATAGAAGACTAATATGTCATCACATAGACCTGAGATCCATTGTTAGCACCACCCTTTCCTATGTATGTGTGTGACTCCAACTTTGGACCTTAGTTTTCTCAATCTATATAATGGAAACTATGTCATTTATGTGGCAGGACCATTGTGCAAAGTTTCTGGGCTTTCATAAATTAACAAATAAGACAAGATCACTGTTTTTTATGGATTTCACACACTAAGAGTAGGGAGTCAGACAGTAAAAAGTTAAATAGATGAATGGATTAGAACATATAATAAAAATAAGGCAGAGCAATGTGGTGGCTGGGAGACCTATCCAATTGGGAGGCCAGAGACCTCTCTAAAAAGGAAATATTTGACTTGAAATCTGAATGACAAGAAGGAATCAGTAGTATGCACATCAAGGGGGGTATTACAGAAAGATAAAAGAACAGGTGCAAAGGCTTCAAGTGGGAAAGAGTTTGGTGTTTTTATGGAACAGCAGAAGGTCAATGAGGTTAAAACAGAGGAGGAAGAGGGAGCAGAATGGGTAGATACAACAGAGACATAGACAAGGGAAAGATCATACAAAGCCCTACAAGTCACAGTCAAGAGTTTGTTTTTAACTAGTTTCCCATTCCAGTGTTGTATGGTACACAGATTCTAGGGAAGCGTGGAGGATGGTAGTATGCAGTAGTTCACACAAAAGAGGATTGTGACTTGAACTGGAGCGGGGAGGAAAGCACTGCAGATGGTCATTCAGCTCAATAAATATTTTCTCAATGATTAAATATAACCTTCACACAAAGTGAAATGCCATCTTTACCCACCCTTTATCCCTCTTATTTTCTCATACCAGGAATCCAGTATATGTGTATGGTCAAGATCTGATTCAACTAGCAAGATTAGAGGAGGGAGTTTCTCTTACAAGTCATAACACACACCAAAAACATGAGAAGCCACAAAACTAGAGCAGTGTATGAAAAGCATGATGTATGAAGGTGAGAGGAGGCTGTAGAAGGGACAATGGCAAAGCCAAAGATGACCAGGGAAAGATATGGAGGCAAGGTATAGAATAAGGGAGCAAAGAGCCAAGATAAAGATCAAATGAGGAACAGGCAAGGAAAGGGCATAAGTGATCACTGGAATATCTAGAATCTTTTAAAGTTTTCCACAGTTTCAGGATATAAGACATGTAGATGGGTTAGCTGAGTTTGATGGGCCAAAGTCAAAACAAAAGAGATGGATATGTACATGTAATGTGTCCACACACAAATTCATAGAAATACTTGTGCATTTGTGTACAGGCTAAAAAGCATTAAAAACAAGTGTATTCATCACTCACCACAGAATTCATAAATTGAAACAAAAATATCAACAACCAAATGCAAATTGACAAAAATTAAGCCTAAAATAAAAGAATCAGTTTCCCTGGGAAAATCTCTCAGAAGGTTTTAGCACACTTGAAGGTATCATTAAATACAGCTTTCTTTGTGTCTAAAGTGTTTGTTTGCCAAGGTGCTCCATTAATTAAAGATATTGCTGTGATCCTATACCCAGCCAGTGTTTGTAATTCCATCTTTAACACTAGTCATGAGCCAAAAATGAAAAGAAACCAATGAATTGTGACTTAAAACAACTCAGTAATAGATCTGACATATCCAGCAGGTGAACAAAGAAAGGACTTTGACAGCATGGAGTGCTATACAAATGCACAGTAATGGAGATAACTGTCTCCTCCAGAGGGTCAGGAGCCTAAATGACAGCTTTGCTCTTTCTAAAGACAAATCAGGGCAACACCCAAGAACACTACCTATTGTCAATTTCAGTAACAAGGTACCCAAAACACTCGATGATTCTTGTTATTTTCATTTACAATAAACTTTCCATCACTTAGAATACACTGCTACTCTTCTATTGGCAGACTTTGTATCTTAAATGTGTGGTCCATGGGGACTATTTTCATGGGCTTTGTTAAGCTTTGCTACGAAGGCTGCAGAATACCAAGTGAATGTAGAAATGACTTCAATTTCATTCTAAGGCTTTATCAGCTTGTATTTTCTGTTTTCAATTCTTTATCATGGAGTAACTAAGTTTGTGCATGATCTTTTCTAATTTCTGCAATTCACCTCCCATCCAAAACCAATCCAATACCATATTGATTTTTTTCATAGTTACAGATGAGTACAATCGTAGATTAAAGAAAACCCCCACTAAATAAGTCAACACAAAATCCACAGCCATCTATTGGCATATAAGAAATAATCACTT
Source organism: Arctocebus calabarensis (assembly GCA_963573935.1). Classification (NCBI taxonomy): domain Eukaryota; kingdom Metazoa; phylum Chordata; class Mammalia; order Primates; family Lorisidae; genus Arctocebus; species Arctocebus calabarensis. The sequence continues at coordinate 5,902 of CAUYON010181989.1, forward strand.
AATGACTCTCTTATATTTAATTTTCACTACAAAAGGTTTAGAAGGTTTATTGACTATAGAAGAGGAACTATAGGTCCCATCCAAATTTAGGAGCATGGATTAAATTATCAAAGGCCAGTTATGTGAACTTTCATTTATATCTGATTTAAGCTCAGAAATTATGTCATTGCTGGATGGCAGTTTTTGATTAGATGGAAACATTTAATCAATTATTAAGATTGTTGACCACTCTGTGAAAGTTAAAGACTATGTAAATAGTGGAATTTCTTAGGGCAAACCCAAGGGATTTTATGTGACTAAAATTGTTTATTTCTCTGTCTCCTTTTCCATGCTGTGAGCCCCATAAGGGAAGAAATTATCTCTTATCTCAGTGGCCCTTATCTCTACAAGAGTGACACTCACTGTGTAGTAGGTTCAAAAGCAATGTTGTTAAACTAAGAACTATTAGTTAAGCATCTGTGTCTGGTGAAATTGAACACACATGCGAATAATAGTAATACCAGGCAGCTGATATTATTTGTTCTATACATAGAATAAATTAAATCCAGTAAAAAAAAGAAAAAAACACGAGACAAAAGCTCACTTTAAGATGGGATCAGATGCAGCAAAAGTCATGCAGAAAATAGAATTGGGCCAAAGAAGGGGCTTTCTAAACACTGGGAATGAGAGCAGTAAAAGCAGCCTGTGAAGTCTAATGCATATTTACAAAAATGACAAGTATGCCAGATCCAATTGGATGCTCTGTCAGGTATATAGAGGAGAAAAGCCTAAAAATGTATCTCTCTCTTTGTAAAGATGGGATCTCACTGTATTTCCAAGGCCGATTTCAAAGTCCTGGCCTCCAGGGATCCTCCTACCTTGGCCTACCACAGTGCTGGGGTTACAGGCACAAGGTACCATATCCAGCCTAGAAATATATCTTAAAGGCAAATTATAGAAGTCCTATGTACAAAGTTAAGAAATTTAGACATTTTTCAGTAGATAATTTGGTAGACTTCTACTCAGGAGCCACTAAAGATTCACAAGCAGATGAATATTAATATAATAAACAATAAACTACTTGTGAGAAATATCAGTGGAATTCAGGGATATACTACAAAAATAAGAGAATAAAAATATAGAAAACCTCAGATGACTCTTTCTAGAAAAACATACAAGATATATGAGGGCTATCCGGGAAGTATTCGGTCATATAATATAAAAAACAAAGACATACTTTCTGGGCAGCCCCATGTACATAGGGTGACTAAAATTACAGAGCATAAATCCAAATAGAAGAAAAACCTGGTTAGATACAATCGAATAGCACATGACTATCAGAGGGGGTGACAAATCAGATAGCACTATACAAGAATGAGCACCTTCTGAAACTGCTAACAGCAATAACCACAAGAAATCAGATAAATACCATTTTGAGACATTTAATATCTTCTCAGATACGTGAAGGTAGATTAAGTCTAACTTTCACATCCAGGAATAAGAAAAAAATTGAGATACACAATGAAAGAAAATGACTGTAAAGCCAGATGGGCCAAGACTTGGCCTGTCCCATTACTTATTGTCCCTGTGACCCAAGGTAAGTTGCTTAACTTTGCTGAGCCTTGCTTTCTTTACTGGCAACGTAGTAATTACAATAATACCTACCTACAGAGTTGGCATGAGTGTTAATTGAGAAGACAGAAGTGAAAAGAGCTGTATGAATTTTAAGGGCCAAGCTCAGCTCTTCTCAAACTCTAGTGTGTGCCTCAGAGTCCCTAGAGAACTTGTTAAAAAGTACATTCCCAGTCCCCCTTCCCCTGCTGCAGGGTTCTGGAGCTTGCTTTTTTTTTTTTTATTTTAATTGTGGTAAAAAAAAATACATAAATTTACCATCTTCATATTTTTTATTTAAAAATATTAAAATGGTACAAATGTTTTTGTTATGTGGCTTGAGTCAAGGCTGTAAGTATGCCCATTACTTAAATAGTGTTCACAGTACGCCTTAAGTAGGTTTTTGCTCCTCCCCTCCTCCCTCTCCCCTGTGCTTGATTCCCAATGACTTTTGCTTCCCTCTGTGCATACATGTGCCAATTAGTTAGTTCCAATTTAGTAGAGAATATATGTAATATTTTTTATTCTTCAGATACTTTGTTTAGGATAGTGATCTCCAACACCTTCTAAACTGATGCTTTATAAAATGGTTGAGTATTACTCCATAGCATACATATACTGCATTTTGTTAATCCACTCATGAATTGATAGGCATTGAGTTGATTCCAGATCTCTGCAAGTGTAAATTGTGCAATAATAAACATTTAAGTGCAGGTGTCTTTTTTACAAAATAACTTTTTGTCTTTGAGTAGATCGTAAGTAGTGAGATGGCTGGATGGAATGGCAGATCTACTTTTAGTTCTTCTTTTTTATTAAGTCATATATACATAGATCATGAATACATTTATGCCTTTGTGGGATTCAATGCGTTCATTATTTGCACAAATTGGAATGCTTACATCCTACTAATTAACATAGCTTTCACCTCATTTACTTAATCACAGGGTTAAGACATTTGTGTTCAATACTTGATAAATTTGACTTGTACCCTTGCAATATGTTCCATAGGTGTGGTCCCACCATTAACCCTCTGTCTATCAAACCACCCTCTCCCTCCTGGTCCCCTCCACTTTCCTCCTTCAACCTAGGCTATAGTTGTAATTCATCTCTCATATGAAAGTGTGAATGATTATAAATTGGTTTTATGGTAGTACTGAGTACATTGGATATTTTTTTCCATTCCTGAGATACACTACTAAGAATATTTCCCAGCTCCATCCATGTAAACATAGTACTTTGAGAAATATCCATACTGTTTTCCACAGAGGTTGTAGTAATTTGTAGTTCCACCAACAGTGTATAAGTGTTCTTTTCTCTCTGTATCTATGCCAGTGTCTACCGTTTTGAGACTTTTTAATAAAAGCCATTCTAACAGAAGGTGATATCTCATTGTGGTTTTAATTTGTATTTCCTCAATGATTAGGGATGTTGAACTTTTTTTTTTTTCATTGCTTATTGGTCATTTGTCTATCTTCTTTTGAAAAACTTAAATTCATTTGTTTTGCCCACTTTTAATTTTTTTTTTCTTACTGATGAGTTTGAGTTCTTAGTAGTTTCTAGATATGTGGCCTTTACTGGATATATAGTTGGTGAATATTTTTGCCCATTCTGTAGGTTGTCTATTTGCTTTGTTGATATTTTCTTTGCTTTTTAAGAGCTTTTTAATTTAATAAAGTCCCACTTATTTATTTTTGTTGTGGTTATAAAAGCCATTGGGTCTTAGTCATAAGTTCTTTGTCTAGGCCAATATCTAAAAGAGTTTTCCCTATAGTTTCTTTTTTTTTTTTTTTTTGGCTGGGGCTGGGTTTGAACCCACCACCTCCGGCATATGGGGCCGGCACCCTACTCCTTTGAGCCACAGGCACCGCCTTTCCCTATAGTTTCTTCTAGAATTCTCATTATTTCATGCCTTAAGTTTAAATCTTTTATCCATATTGAATTGATTTTTGTGAGTGGTGTGAGATAGGGTCTGCTTTCATTCTTCTGCAAATGCCTATCCAATTCTCCCAGAACCATTTATTAAATAGGATTATTTTCCTCAGTGTGTATTATTCTCTGCATTGTCAAAGATCAGTTGGTTACATGTGGATGGATTTATAACTGGGTCTCCACTTCTGTTCCAATACTCTATGTCTCTATTTTTGTGTCAGTACCATGCTTTTTGTTACTATAACCTTGTAGCATGATTTAAAATCTTTATCCCAGGGATATAAGGATATATCAACATATGTAGATCAATAAATGTGATTTACCACATAAACAGAAGCAATAACAAAGACCATGTGATCATCCCCATAGATGCAGCAAAAGCATTCAACAAAATACAGTACCTCTTTATAATTAAAACCTTCAACAAACTAAGCATATAAGGAATATTTCTCAAAATTATATGGGTTGGGGTAAAGTTGAAAGCATTCCCTGAAGAACTGGAACAATACAAGGGTGCCTACTGTCACCACTTCTATTCTGCATAGTACTGGAAGTCCTAGCCAGAGCAATTAGACAAGATAAAGAAATAAAGGTTATCCAAATAGGGCAAGAGGTCAAACTATCACTTGCCACTGATGGTATCATCATATGTCTAGAATATTCCAAAGACTCCATCAAGAGACTACTGGAATTGATAAATAAATTGAGCAAACTCTCAGGTTACAAAATCAATGTACACAAGTCAGCAGGATTTCTATACACCAATACCAATCCAGCTGAGAGTCAAGTCAAAGACTCAATATCATTCAAAATAGATATAAAAAGAAAATACCTAGAAATATACTTAGCCAAGGAGGTGAAGGATCTCTACAAGGAGAACTACATAACACTGAGAAAAGAAATCACAAACAAATGGAAAAACATATCATGTTCATGGATCAATGGAATCAACATTGTTAAAATATCCATTCCACCAAAAATGATTTACAGAGTCAATGAAATCCCTATCAAAATACCAATATCATATTCCACAGATCTAGAAAAAATAATCCTATAATTTGTTTGGAATCACAAAAGAGCCCAAATATCCAAAGCAGCCTTACCATTTTAATATTTTTGAAAACTTTCTACTGATACATAATGTGAACATTTATGGTGTACATATAGTATTTTTGAGACATGTATACAATGTGCAATATCAAATCTGGGATTTTAGGATATCTGTTACCCCAAACATGTATAGTTTCTTTGTGTTAGAAACATGTTAAATCTTCTCTTCTGTTATTTTAAAATATATCACAAATTGTACTTAACTACAGGGTATTCCAAAAGTCCCCCCCCACAGTCAATATACAGGTAAAAATGAGAAATTGTAGCTGAATGTACCTTTATTTACAAAATACTCATTACAAAATTTTACAAAGAGGTGGTCAACAAGTAGTGAATATTTTTTTAAACATTTTGTAATGAATATTTTGCACATAGTAGAGATAGGAGCTTGCTCTTGCTCAGACTGCTCTTAAACTTCTGACTTCAAGTGATCCTCTCACCTTGCCCCACCCCCCGAACACTAGGATTATATGCATGAGGCACCATGCCTGGCCTTCCTGCTTTTTAATAGAATTTAGGGGGTTTTTTGTTTGTTTTTATGGTATTGTTTGAGTTCCTTATATATTCTGGATATTAGTCCTTTGTTGGATGAATCATTTACAAACATTTTCTCCCATTCTTTGTTGCAGTGGCAAGTGCCTGTGTCAGTCTCACCCTCTTGAGAGGCTGAAGCAGGAGAATCACTTTAGCACAGGAGTTTCAGGCTATAGTGAACTATGATGATGCCACTGTACTCTAGCCACAGTGACAGAGTAAGACTCTAAAACAGTAGACAAATGATCGGAATAGACATTGCTCATCTAAATCATTGTTTAAATGTACAGTTTAGTCATGTTTAATATATTTCTGTTATTGCACAACAGATAGATATCCCAAACTCTATACCTGCAGGGACCCTATATAATTGGAATCACTAGAATCATACAGTACATTACATATGTTTCTTGTAACTGACTTATTGCACTTGGCACAATGCCCTGAAGGTTCATCTTTGTGTGTGTGTGTGCGTGTGCGTGTAGACAGAGTCTCACTTTATCGCCCTCCGTAAAGTGCCGTGGCATCACACAGCTCACAGCAACCTCCAACTCCTGGGCCTAGGCGATTTTCTTGCCTCAGTCTCCCAAGTAACTGGGACTACAGGCACCTGCCACAACACCGTTATTTTTTGGTTGCTGTTTGGCCAGGGCTAGGTTCAAACCTGCCACCCTCGGTATATGGAGCCCTATCCACTGAGCCACAGGCGCCACCCACTTTTTTGTTGTTGTTGTTTTGTTTTTTTGTTTTTTAAGACAGAGTCTCACTTTGTCACCCTTGGTAGAGTGCAGTGGTGTCGCAGCTCACAGCAACCTCAAACTCTTGGGCTCAAGCTATTCTCTTGCCTCAGCCTCCCATGTAGTTGGGACTACAGGCGCCAGCCATAACTCCTGGCTATTTTCAGACATAGAGTCTTGCTCTGACCCAGGCTGGTCTCAGACTGGTGAGCTCAGGCAATCTACCTGTCTCAGCCTCCCAGAGTGGTAGGATTACAGGCGAGAGCCACTCTGCCTGGCCCAGGTTCATTTATATTGTAGCACGTCTCAGAATTTTCTTCCTTTTATTTATTTTTTATGCTTATTTTGTAATAACTTTTTTATTGTTTGGGATTAATTGAAGGTACAAATAATTAAGTTACACTGATTGCATTTTTTAGATAAAGTCCCTCTTATAATGACATTTTGTTTTTCCATTCATCAATTGATGGACACGTGGGTTGCTTCCACCTCTTGGCTGTTATGAATAATGCTGATATGAACATGGGTGTGCAAATATCTCTGTGAGAACTTGCTTTTAGTTTCTTTGGAGATATATATACACATACAGATAGTGGAATTTCTGGATCATTTGATAGCTCTATTTTTATTTTTTTGAAGAACCACTATGCTGTTTTCCATACTAGTTGCACCATTTCAAAATCCCAACAGTGAAAATGGGCTCTAATTTCTCTGCATCCTTGCAAACACTTATTATTTTCTGCTTTTTAATAGCACTCCTCCTAGTGATTGTGAGGTGATATTTCATCGTGATTTTCATTTTCAATTTTCTAATGTGATTTACCTTTTTAAGATGTCCCCAAGTGATTCCAATGCAGAATCACACGTTATCTAGGTCAAAAATAGTTGCTGCTTTCATCTTTTTTAAAATTAAGTCATTTGTACATAGATCATGAATACATTTAAGCAATTAAGGGATTCAATGTGTTGATTATTTGTACAAATTGGAGTGCTTACATCCTACTAATGAACATAGCCTTCACCTCATTTACCCAATTACAGCATTAAGACACTCGTGTTCTATACCTGATAGATCCAACTTGTACTTGCAATATGCTCCATAGGTATGGTCACCCTACTAACCTACAACCATAGGTATGATCACCCTCCCTCTATTGGCCCAGCCCTCTCCCTTCCCTCCTTCATCCTAGACTAGAGTTGTGTTTCATCCTTCACATGCAAGTGTGAGTGATTATCAATTGTTTTCACAGTAGTACTGAGTACATTGGATATTTTATTATCCATTCCTGAGATACTTTACAGTTCCATTCGTGTAAACATAAAAGAGCTAAAGTCTACATTTTTTAAATTCTGCATAGTAGTCCATGGTATACATATACCACAATTTATTAATCCATTCATGGGTTGATTGGCACTTGGGCTTCTTCCATGACTTGGCAATTATGAATTGAGGTGCAATAAACAATCAGGTGCAAATATTTTTATCGCCAAATGATTTTTGGTCCTATGGATACACACCTAGAAGAGGAATTGCAGGATCAAACAACAAGTCTACATTTAGATCCCTGAGTGTACTCCAAACTTCCTTCCAAAAGGAACGTACTAGCTTGCATTCCCATCAGCACTTCCCTTTTCTCCACTTCCATGCCAACATCTTTAGTTTGGGGATTTTGTGATGTGGGCTTCTCTTACTGGAGTTAGATGGTATCTCAGAGTGGTTTTGGTTTGCATTTCTCTGATGATTAAAGATGATGAGCATTTCTTCATGTATCTGTAGACCATGCACCTGTCTTCTTCAGAGAAGCTTCTGTTCATGTCTCTTGCCCACAATGAAATGTGATTTGATTTTTTCTTAGTAATGAGTTCTCTATGGATTTTGGTTATTAGAACTTTGTCAGAAATATAACTTGCAAAAATCCTCTGCCATTCTGAGGGCTGTCTCTTTGCTTTACTCAGTATGTTCTTGGCAGTGCAGAAGTTTTTAATTTGACCAGATTCCAGTAACGTATTTTTGATGCTGCTTCAGTTGCCGGGGGTGTCCTCCTCATAAAGTATTCTCCCAGGCCAATTTTTTCAAGTGTTTACCCTGTACTCTCTCTCAGAATTTTTATAGCTTCATGTCTTACGTTTAAGTCCTTTAACCAGTAAGAGTCAATTTTTGTTAGAGAAGAAAGGTGTGGATCCATTTTCAGTCTTTTATAGGTCGCCAGCCAATTCACCCAGCACCATTTGTTGAATATGGAATCTTTCCCCCAATTTATATTTTTGATAGGCTTATCAAAGATCAAATGATGGCAAGTGTCTGGGTTCACCTCTTTGTCTTCAATTCTGTTCCATACATCTACCTCTCTAGTTTTGTGCCAGAACCATGCTGTTTTGATCACTATCAATTTATAGTATAGTCTGAAGTCTGGAAGTGTGATTCCTCCTGATTTGTTCTTATTTCTGAGTAATGTCTTGGCTATTCGAGGTTTTTTTCTGTTTCTATATAAAATGAAGTACTAATTTTTCCAGGTCTTTAAAGTATGACACAGGTGCTTTTATAGGGATTGCATTAAATCTGTAGATTGCTTTTGCTAGTATAGACTAACAATGTCAATTCTTCCCAGCCATGAGCATGGTATATTTTTCCATTTGTTAACATTGTCAGCTATTTCTTTTCTCAGAGTTTCATAGTTCTCTTTATAGAGGTCTTTCACATCCTTAGTTAGATACACTCCCAGATATTTCATCTTCTTTGTCATTATTGTAAAGAGAATAGAGTCCTTGATTGTTTTTCCCCCTTGACTATTGTTGGTATATATAAATGCTACAGATTTGTGAGTGCTGATTTTGAAACCAGAGACGTTGCTGTATTCCTTGATAACTTCTAGGAATTTTTTAGTTGATTCCCTAGGGTTTTCCAGATATATAATCATATCATCTGTGAAGAGTGACAGTTTGATCTCCTCTGGTCCTATGTGGATCCCTTTGATTGCCTTCACTTGCCTGATTGTGGTGGCTAAGACTTCCATTACAATGTTAAAAAGCAGTGGAGACAGTGGGCATCCTTGCCTGGTTCCTTATCTGAGTGGAAATGATTTAAATTTAACATGATATTGGCTGTGGGTTTAATGTAGACAGCCTCTATCAGTTTAAGAAATGTTCCTTCTATACCTATTTTCTTAAGTTTTCTGATCAAGAAAGGATGCTGGATATTATCAAAAGCTTTTCCTGCATCAATTGAGGGAATCATATAGTCTTTTTTAAAAAAATTGTTTATGTGATGTATTATATTTATGGATTTACATATATTGAACCATCCTTGGGACCCTGGGATGAAACCCACTTGGTTGTGATGTACAATTTATTTGAGGTGTTGTTCGAATCTGTTTGCTAAGATCTTATTGAATATTTTTGCATCAATATTCATTAGAGATATTGGACTATAATTTTCTTTTGGGGGGGTCTTTTCTTGGTTTGGCTATCAGGGTGATATTTGCTTCATAAAATGTGTTGGGAAGTATTCCTTCTTTTTTTATGTTTTGGAAAAGGTTAAGTAATATAGGTACTAGTTCCACTTTACATTGCTGTTTTTCAATAAGAAGCATGAAGGGGTAAAGGTGGTCACTCCCTTTTCAGCATGAATACTATAAAAAATATCCAAGATGGCTCAGCATCTAAGGCTCAAGAGGCTAAGGCACCAGCCACATACACCTGAGCTGGCAGGTTCTAATCCAGCCCAGGCCCTCCAAACAACAATGACGGGTGCAACCAAAAAATAGCTGGGCATTGTGGCGGGCACTTGTAGTCCCAGCTACTTGGGAGGCTGAGGCAAGAGAATCACTTGAGACCAGGCGTTAGAGATTACTATGAGCTGTGATGCCATGGCACTCTACCCAGGGTGACAGTTTGAGGCTCTGTCTCAAAATAAATAAATACATAAAAATAAAAATCCAAGATTAACTTTCCAACAGTATTACTATTGTACTAAGGAGTTGTATTTCCTACAAATAATCTAACAATGAACTCTGACCATTTGCAATTTTTTTTTATTAAGTCCCAGCATGATGAAGATAGTTCAAATCACTCATGAGTGACATTTGCCATTGTCCATTTACCTAGGCAATGGACACAAGTATATATGTAAAAAATACCTTGAAGAACATGACTCTTTTTCCTAAAATGCTGTTTATACTACCAATATTTTCTGATAATGGGGAATATTTCTCTGTTTGCTTCTTTTGTTTTGGCTACCACCATTATTTTTAACTCTTGAAAACCCTGACCTACAACCAATTTTATTTCTGCATAATTTGTATGAGCACTGATTTTATTGTTGGAATGTAAATTTGAATCCAATTCATAATATACTCTTTACCAAATTCATTTAAAGACTTTCTCCCTTTGGGTGTAAGATCACTTGGTACTTCCCTAGAGATTTATGTCAATAACTAAGTAAAATGGGAGAGGATGGGTGCATCTTGGAAATTAAAATAAGCAATAAGAATCTTCAATAAAAGTTGCATTTAAAAAATATTTTTGAGCATCTATTATGTGCCAATCACTTGCTCATAGATTCAGATCCCAGCAATTTCAGTCATCTACTTCTTGTAGAAGGAATCGTTTTGAACTAAAGTACCTTTAAGACTGAAGTTTAAGTCACAAGAAGACTACTAATAAATCTAAAGACTGATTAAGTCATTATTTATTTGAATACTTACTGAGTCTGTACTATGTTCCAGACACCGTGCAAGGTGCTAGAGATAGAATAGTCTTTCATTAATGAAGAATATTTCACCATTGAGGAACTATGCTTCATTAATAAGGGGATATCTGTGTAGCATTCTGAGTCTTGCCAGATCAAACTTATTTAGCTTAATACAGATAGCAGACTGCATTTTTGCCCTCTTACTACTGGCCCATCTATACTCATTACTTTGTTTTATAGCACTCATGCTCCTCTCCATCTTCCTTTAGTGTCAATATTCCTAACTTTATATACTGGTTTTAATTAGTAATTTTTTTATTCTATGGTATTAAACCCCTTTTCATAAGAGTATCTGATGGCATTAAGGCAGCGTAAGGAGGCCACTGGACTTCAGGCATAGAATACATAAAAATTAGTAAAAATTATAACATGACGTTAACTACATTGCAAAGACCATTCATTTGGGGTCTAAGACACTGCCTCCCCCCATAAAAAGAGAGTTCTAAATTTCAAATTGATAAGAAAGGCCGTATATATTTATTAAGAAAGATTTGGCTATCACTTAAATGGATATTTTCCAGACAATTGATATAAAATTACACTACTTAGCCTTAAATTTTTCTGCCAGAATAGAATGAAATATGTGTTTCTTTTTGGAGAAGTATAAGGATGGTCTTCTGCAGTCAAAGGTCTAGAAATAGGGTAGCGAAAATTTTCAGTCTGCGGGTAACCATGCTGTGGAGAGAATTTTAAGCCTGGTGTTGTTAAAAGCTATTCCATAAATCAGTAACTTATCCATTGTTAAAAGGCAAGAAATTATTCTGAAATGGGAAGAGTTCTTTTTCTCCATCTAAAAGAGCAATACTTCATCACCAGGCTTCGTCAATTCTTCCCTACCCTCAGCATCCTAGATCTCCAAAGAATCCACCATAGTAGAAGAGAATGAAGGCTAAGGATTTATTTGTATTGGTGATATTTTTGGTAATCTAATAAGTGCAGAGTGTGCCATTTACTGCTATTTTTCTTTAGTTAATACTTGGCACCCTGAGGTTTCAATGAGAAACCAAGAAGCATTATCATTTTGTAGCAGAAATTAAAAAAAAAAATCAAGAAGCTAAGAAATGTGTTCAAGTTTCACATTAATTCACTGCTGAGGCTGGGAAAGCACTTGACTAATGATTCTGTGTTCTCAGCTAATGTGCTCTGACATAATCTCTTCTGTAATTGAAAAAAACACATATCTACCAATAGGTTCTTCTAATTTATGCACATCTAAGCTCAGAAAGAAGCTCTGGTATCTGAATGGAAAGTCAGGAGGCATCCAGGCTAAGCATCTGCAGAAGAATTGGTAATCACAGGGAATGAAGCTCAGCGTAATTTGAAACTGAAGATAGGTGGACTTAGCAATTTGTAGATTAGAATATGCCTGCCATTTCTCTTTTATCCATGCTACTACCCCTGCATAAAATACCTGACACCTGTTGGATTCATTTATTCCATGCTTACTCTTATTTAAAATATAGTCTCTTTCACAAAGTCCTCTTAATTGATCAATCTTCTGGGTCACTCCATCCTCTAAAATTTTGTACATTTTATTTGTTGTCTGTATCTCATTTAACTCTTAGCATAGTGTTTTGTTAATATTTATCTTCTTTGCATGTATGTTATCTTTCCCAATTGGACAGTAAGCCTTTTAAATGAAAAGATCTCCTTTACTGCATACTTTTTTGTGTGACTCTTGAGGACTTTAGTATTTTATTTTTATTTCAGAAGTATTAAGAGGGTACAAATGATTAGGTTACATTATTTGCATTACTCTTGAGGGATTTACTATCTTATTTTTTTATTTCAGATGAATATGAGAGTACAAATGATCAGGTTACATTATTTGCATTTGTTAGGTGAAATTCAAGTTGTAGTTAAGCTCCTCACCTGGGGGGTGTGCTGTACACCCTTACATTGTGCACATTAGGTGAGAGCACACCAACTCCCCTCTCTCCTCTCCTTCTCCTTTCCCTCCTCCCCTCTCTCCCTCACTTAAATTTAATTGTGTTTTTCTCTCTTGTGGGTAATTGTTTATCTATTAGTTTCATATTAGTATTGAGTACATTGGATACATGCTTTTTCCATTCTTATGATACTTTACTAAGAATGTGTTTCAACTCCATCCAGGTTAATACAAAAGATTTAAAGTCTCCATCTTTTTATGGCTGAATAGTGTTGCATGATATGCATATACCACAATTTATTGATGCATTCATGTGTGGACGGGCACTTAGGTTCATTCCACATTTTGGCGATTGTGAATTGAGCTGCTATAAATATTCTACTGCAAATGTCCTTACAGTAAAATGATTTTTTTTTCTTCTGGGTAGATACTTAGCAGTGAGATTGTGGGATCAAATAAAAGGTTACTTTTAGCTCTTTGAGAATTCTCCCTATGTCTTTCCATAGAGGCTGTGTTAGTTTGCAATCCCACCAGCAGAGTAAAAGTGTTCTCTTCACATCCACACCAGCATCTAGTGTTCTGTGACTTTGCGATGTGGGCTAATGCTGCTGAGGTTGGGTAATATCATTGAGTGGTTTTGACTTGTTTTGTTTTTATATGCACAGATCAGAGTGATTTTAATTTGCATATATCTGATGATTAGGGAGGATGAGCATCTTTTCATGTGCTTGTTGGACATTCATCTGTCATTTTCAGAGAAGTTTCTGTTCAAGTATCTTGCCTACTTATAAATTGGATAGTGTGCTCTTTTCTTGTTGATTACTTTGAGTTCTCTGTAGATTCCAGTTATCAGTTCTTTGTCAGACTCATGGCATAGAAATATCTTCTCCCATTTTGAAGGCTGTCTGTTTGCTTTAGTTGTTTTGCCCTTAGCTGTGCAGAAGGTTTTTAGCTTGATCATGTCCCATTTATTTAGTTCTGTTGTTGCTTCAATTGTCAATGGGGTCTTCTTCATAAACTCCTTTCCCAGACCAATAGCGTGAAGAGTTTTTCCCACACTTTCTTCTGGAGTTTTTAATATTTTTTGTCTTAATTTTAAATCTTTTATCCAAAAAGAGTCAATTTTATAAGTGATGAGAGGTACAGGTTCAGTTTCAACCTTCTGTATGTGGCTAACCAGTTCTCCAAGCACCATTTATTAGACAGGAATTCTTTTCCCCAGTGTATGCTTTTGTTTGGTTTATCAAAGAGCAAATGGCAATATGTGGCTGGGTTCATCTCTAGGTTCTCTGTTCTGTTCCATAGATATATATCTCTATTTTTATGCCAGACACAATACCCTTCAAAGCATCTTCAAAGAAAACCACATACCTGGGAATATACCTAACAAAGGATGTGAAGAATCTTTACAGAAAGAACTATTAAAACCCTGAGAAAATAAATAGCAGAAAATGTTAACAAATAGGAGAATATACCATGCTCATGGCTGGGCAGAATCAGCATTGTTCAAATGTCCATACCAAAGCAATCTACAGATTCAATGCAATTCCCATCAAAGCACCAACATCATACTTTGAAGAACTTGAAAAAAAATAGTACTTCATTTCATATTGAGCCAAAGAAAAACCCAAACATCCAGTGCAATTAAGAAATACAGAAAAATGTGGAAACATCACATTACCAAATTTCAGGTTATACTAAATGAATACAGTAATAAAAATAGCATGGTACTGGCCATTTACTACATTTTTAAAAAGTAGTTGCCTTCTCTGATTGAACACTTCAAGTGACATGGAACTCACTGTACCACATGGAACAAAAACAAAAAGCTATACTTGTTAATTCCACTTCTCTCACACACACACACACACACACACACATACACACACTTCCTACACCAAGAAAAATCTGTTTTCTGATAGCTCCCACCCATTGGTCTCCAAGTTCAATCAACCTTTAGGGTCACATAGAGTGAATGGGAATAGCTTCTTCTTCATAAGACACATCTTTATATGACTAAGCCCTAAGCATGGCTCCCCATCTGGTTTTATCTATTCTCCAACCAAACATCTGCAAGTCTCTTCACTGGTCCTCACATGCTCTGATTTCCAAACATCTGACCTTTATTCATGTACATGACTTTCCACTAAAGATCTGAAAAAAAATGTTTTTTGAGACAGAGCCTCAAGCTGTCACCCTCAGTAGAGTGCCATGGCATCACATCTCACAGCAACCTCCAATTCCTGGGCTCAAGTGATTCTCCTGCCTCCTCCTCCCAAGTAGCTGGGCCTACAGGTGCCCACCACAACGCCCTACTATTTTTTCATTGCAGCATCATTGTTGTTTGGCAGGCCTGGGCTGGATTCGAACCTGCCAGCTCAAGTTTATGTGGCTGACTCCTTAGCTGCTTGAGCCACAGGCACCAAGCCAGACCTGAAAATTTTTAAATGTGTCTCCATGGCTGGTGCCCAGAAGTAAGCCTGGCATTCCAAATAATTTGTTCATTTGTTCATAAATTCGTTCATTTAAGAAATAATTATTTTAATAATACTTTGTTTTTTGTGGAATCAGAAAAAACCTCGAATAGCTAAAACATTACTCAGAAATAAAAACAAAGCAGGAGGA
>CAUYON010181992.1:0-21116 GCA_963573935.1 Arctocebus calabarensis
CTCTGATCAAACCTTTCAAGCTAGAAGAGAATGGTCATCTACTTTTAATCTCCTAAAACAAAATAACTTTCAATCCAGGATCCTGGACACAGCTAAACTGAGTTTTATCTACGATGGAGAAATTAAATACTTCAATGACATCCACATGTTGAAGAAATTTGCTATAACTAAATCAGCTCTCCAGAATATTCTCAAACCTATCCTCCATAATAACCAGCATAATCCTCCACCATAAAAGTTTTCTCACCCAGAAACTTCTTATAAAATTCAAACTTCTGGCTCAGTGCCTGTGGCTCAACAGGCTAAGGCCCCAGCCACATACACCTGAGCTCACGGGTTCGAATCCAGCCTGGACCTGCCAAACAAAAATGGTGGCTGCAACCAAAAAATGGCTGGGCATTGTGGCGGGCACCTGTAGTCCCAGCTACTTGGGAGGCAGAGGCAGGAGACTCGTTTGAGCCCAGGAATTGGAGGTTGCTGTGAGCTGTGATGCCACAGCACTCTACCCAGGGTGACAGCTTGAGGTTCTGTCTCAAAAAAAAAAAAAAAGTTCAGATATTATCAACAATACTCTCTTGGAAGAGTCAAATGAAGATGGATACTGTGAAAACACAGTGTAAAAAGATGTCATACAAATGCCAACACGTATATGAAAAAATGGTTGATTTCACTTATCATCTAGGAGATAACAATTCAAATCACAATGAGATGTGACCTCACAGCTATTAAAATGGCTACTATTAAAAAAAAAAAAAACAATGTTGGTGAAATGGTGGAGAAAAGGGAACCCAGATACACTGTTGGTAGAAATATAATTTAGCACAACTATTATGAAAAACAGTATGCAGGCTCCTCAAAAAATTCAAAATAGAACTACCACATGATCCAGCAATCCTACTTCTGGGTATACAATGTAAGGAAACAGCACTAGGATGTCTAAGAGATAGCTGCACTCCCACATTCACGGGGCGTTACTCACAATAGCTAAGATACATAAACAGCCTGCTTGTCTATCAGGGGATGAGTGAGGAAAGAAAATGAGCTACATCAACACAGTGGAACGGTATTTAGTCCTCAAAAAAATTAAATCCTATCATTTGTGACAACAAAGATGAGACCTAGAGAACATTATATTAAATGAAATAAGCCAGACACGGAAAGAAAAATACTGCCTGATCTCACGATATGTGAATTTTAAAATAGTCTGAGTTGTACAGGAAGAGAATAGAGTGGTAGATATGAAAGGCTAGTGGTGAGGAAAATTGGGGAGATAATGTTCAAGGCATACAAAATTTCAGTTAAACAGAAGGAATAATTTCACTACATCTATTGTACAACATAGTGACTATGTTTAATAACAATGTATTGTATACTTGAAAATCACTGACAGTGAACATTAAACGTTCTCACCACAGAGAAAAGCAATAAGTCTGTGAGGTGATACATATGTTAAATAACTTGATTTAGCCATTCTGCAAGGAATACCTAGTTCAAAATATCACATTACATCATAAATAGATATAAATTTTATTTTGTCATAAAAAGATTCATTCATATCAAGAAACAAAAAGTGATTCTAGATATTTCAATCAAAAGTCAACTGATTAGAAGGAAATTGTGATGCTCATACAAATAAGGGATATCTGTACAGAAAATGAAAATCTAGGCAGCCCCCAGGATCCAGGTAGAAAGAACAAATAAACCATTTCATCATGAAGCTTCTGCTGGGACAAATCAACTCTCAACAGTACTTTTTTCAAATTACTTTTTATTAAATCATAAACACATAGATCCTGTATACATTAATGCATTTATGGCGTACACTGTGTTGATTTCATGTAGAATTAGGAATGCTTACATCACACTGATTGATATATAACTCATCTCTTGTACTTAATTATTGTGTTAAGACATTTATTCTCTATACTAATAGATCTGACATGTACCCTTGCATCATGCACCATAGATGTGATCCCACCATTCACCCTCCCTCTATCTGACCTCCCCACTCCCTTCCCATCCTCCCTCTTTCTTGCTTCATCTTGGGCCATAGCTGTGATCTATTCTTCGTATAAAAGTATGAATGATTATAAATTGGTTTCATAATAGTACTGAGTACATTGGATATTTTTTCTTCTTATTCTTTTTTTTTGTATGAAAGGTCTTTATTGGTGGGGGAAGCTGCAGAGCAGCATTATGGAGGAGGGGAGAGAGAGAGAGAAATGGGGGAAGAGAGGAGAGGAGAGAGAGAAGAGAAGAGGAGAAGAGGAGAGAAGAGACACACACGGGGGGGATGGGAGAGAAAGGAGAGCTCTTCTTATTATTCTTGAGATACTTTACTAAGTAGAATATGTTGCAGCTCCATCCATGTAAATGTAAAAGAGGTAAAGTCCCCATCTTTTTTAAGGCTGCATAATCTTCTATGGTATACATATACCACAATTTATTCATCCATTCATGGGTCGATGGGCACTTGGGCTTCTTCCATGACCTGGCTATTATGAATTGAGCTGCAATGAACAATCTGGTGCAAATATCTTTGTTATAAAGTGATTTTTCGTCTTTTGGATATACACCTAGTAGAGGAATTGCAGGATCAAATGGAAGATCTACTTTTAGATCCCTAAGTATTCTCCATACTTCTTTCCAAAAGGGACGTATTAGCTTGCACTCCCACCAACAGTGCAGAAGTGTTCCCTTTTCTCCACATCCACACCAACATCTGTACTTGTGGGATTTTGTTATGTGATCCAATCTTAAGGAGTTAGATGATATCACAAAGTGGTTTTGATTTGCAATTTTCTGATGATTACAGATGATGAACATTTTTTTCATGTGTCTGTAGGACATGCACCTATCTTCCTCAGAGAAGCTTCTGTTCAAGTTCCTTGCCCACCCTGAGGTGGGATCACTTGTTCTTTTCTTGCCAATATGTTTCAGTTCTCTGTGGATTCTGGTTATCAAGCCTTTGTCAGAAGCATAACCTGCAAATATCCTCTCCCATACTGAAGGCTGTCTGCTTTTGTTCTTAAGTCCTGTTTGAATCCCACTACCGGCAATTAAATATTGGGTCTTTGGTCTTAGAATATTTTCTTCCATTGAAAACTGGGGGTAACATTAGTATCTTTTTTAATGATCTGTTGTGAGACACATGAAGGCTTACATTAATGTTAAACCCACAGTATCCACTCAAAAGTAATAAGTATTATTATTATACGTATTATACATAAGATTCTACAGATACAGTCCAAGTGGCTAAGCATGGCACCTCAATTAATGAAGCCATCAGGGCAATGCAGGAGAGGATATAAGGGGTACTGAAAGCTGGGGAGGCAGGGCACAGCAAATATCCATGCCCACCAGAGTTACCTGCCCACGGACCTTACAATTCCATTAATTTCCTTGTGTATTCTTACAAGATATGGCTGCAGAAGATCAGTAACTGACCTTCATAAAAGAAACCTTGAGAGTTTGGTTGATCTGACGATAAGAGTAGATTGCTACAGAAAAAGTTATATGAAGATTTTCCTCCAGAAAAAAATATTGATTGTTCACAAATCTGTTTTGATACATGTGAGAAAATCAAACTATATTTGGAAAAGAGTATGAGAGAACTTACGTCAACTCATTTAAACTCCATTGCATTTATCAAAGAGGAGGCCACATTCTCCAAGAGTCTGGATGCAGTTAACAAAAGAAAAGCCAAAAAACACTCTGGACCAAACTGCATTGTGTGGAAACTTTACTTCCTCATTTATGATGTCTTGACTTTTTTTCTTTACAAGTTATTGAATGAAAATAAATAAATACACATCTGATTCTTTAGGGCTTACAAAATTTAGCAAATATTTATTTAACTTCTTGGCCATTATAAGTAATAAAGAAACATCTTGAAGTGAGCTTTTTATAAAACTGAATTTGGTTTTGCTTATGCAAAATCCTTAGGAACTAGGGATTGAAATATGTTTCTTGACCTGATTTTTTTTTTCTTTTGTCACTGAGTACATTCATTTATACTTTTTGTCTGGGGCTGTTTTGGACTATTGAGATGCTACTTTGATTTATTTTAGTTTTTATTTCACAGTGGAAGGAAAAATGAGCCATTAAGCACTTAGCTTTGGACAAAATTTCCCACAATACGATGAATGACGGACTTTTCAAAACTGAGCTGAGAAAGTGTATTAGGTTAGGCTTCAGCTGGATTGAAATTTGGGCATACTTTTAAGATACTGTGGAGCTATACATCCTTAAAGATAAGTAGTAAGGGGAAAAAGTTTTTCTTATGCTCTTTTTCAAATTCACTCTAAACAAAGAAAATGTGTGAATAGATATCAGACAGCACTCTACGGGCTTGTCATGTATTATCACATTTAGTTATTCATCATTTGATAAGTATTTAATGAGGGCCTTCTCTGTGCTGGGTGCTGTTCTAAAAGCTGGTATACAACATACTCCAAAAGACAGATATTCCTACCCTCATGGAATTTGCTAAAGGTCACAGATAATACGTAAGAGAAGTAAGAAAGAACAAGTGTTGTTAAATAGTGATAAGAGTTAGGAGAAAAATCAAACAGGGAAATGGAATAGACATTTTGTAGGGTGAGAGATCGAAATTTTAAAAGAGTAGCTAAGGAAAGCTTCTCAAAGAAGGTGTCTCTTGAGCAAAAACTGAAAAAAGTGAGAAGGACACTAATAATTTTGGGAAGAGTATTCAAGGAAGAGACAGTGACCAGCCAGGGGCTCTCAAGTGGCTAGGCCAAGTGCATGGGGACAGCTAGGCAGCTGGTGTTCATGGAGTGGCTGATTGAATAGAACAGTAATGGGGGTGATGTCAAAGATGTAAGGTGGAGCCAAGGGAAAGACTATCTTGTCATTTGCAAAGTCATGATAAACCGTTTAATTCTTGCTGTGGGTAAAATAAGATTCCCCTGGAGGGTTTCCCAGGGTGGATTGACTGACTCAAGCTTCATCAGGATCACTCTGGCTGGCCTAAACAGACCTCTTCCAAATGAAGAGATATTTAGGATGTTTCACCTTGAACCAGCACTGAGATGATAGTGGTAGTAAAGGTTGCTAACTTCTAAATACATTGTGAAGGTTCATTAGACAGAAATTGATGATTGACCAAATGTTAATTTTGAAAGGGCATACATAGTCATGTTCCCATCTTCTATCTCAAAATAGAAATTTTTGCTTAACAATCTCTCTCTTTCTTTGTATCTATACATCAATTATTCATCCACCTATCCAATTTCTCATATTTCTACCCATATCTATTTATCTTTCCATTTTTCAATCTTATCTTTTGTGACTACAGTTAAGGGCTGGATAAAGGAAAGGAAAAGATGTTATTATTGTCATCTAGGTATAAATAAGTAATATTAATTAGAAGAGATTTTTGGAAGTGGAGCTGAATGTCAAGGAAATAGCATCAAAGACAGCTAGAATTTATTTATTTATTTATTTATTTTTTATTTCTTCTGATTTTTTTCCTTGTTTTTATTATTAAATCATAGCTGTGTATATAGTGCAATCAAAGGGTACAATGTGCTGGTTTCATATACAATCTGAACTATATTCATCAAACTGATTAACATAGCCTTCATGGCATTTTCTTAGTTATTGTTTGAAGACATTCGTATTCTGCATTTAGTAAGGTTCACCTGTACCCTTCTAAAATGCACCATAGATGTGGCCCAACCAATTACCCTCCCTCCACCCCAACCTCCCCCCTCCCCTCCGCTCCCTTGCCCCTTTCCCTATATTCTTGTGCTATAGTTGGGTTCCCCTGGCCAGGAACCTCCCACCCCTACCCCCATCACCACTCCCGGTGACCGCACCTGCCGGGCCACAGCACACCTCCAGGAATGACAGCTAGAATTTAAAAGGAGTTAAATTAATACGTTTGAGAGAACAGGGACGTTAACCTGACTTTGTTAGGAAAGAGAGAGAAGACCAAGAAAGAGTAGGCAGAACCATGTGGTAGTTTGCATTCTTTTGACACAAAGAAGAAGAAAGACCTGGGTATAAAATTATCTAACCAAGAGTTGAAGGTTTAAAGAGTCCATCAAATTGCCTCCAGGATAATTCCATTATAATGAGAAAAATTAACAGAAACAAAATAATTAATATTTATAGATAAACCATATATATTGGCTAATGTCTAGAGGAGAGTTGGGAAGGAAATTGGGCCTTAGATAATAAATTAATTTATGAACATTATGATTTATGTATAAAATGTTAAAGTTGCATTTCCATGGTCAGGAGATCCTCTGGGTCATGCTACTTTCTTCCTTCTTCTGAGGGCTCCCAGTCAAGTCAGTACAAGTGGACATCGTGTATTTGTACATTCACATCGCCTTACAGTTCTTGTGTTACTGCTAGAGAGGGGCCACAGGCTGAGAAATGACAAAATGTTTACCTGGAGCCATGTGTAAATTATACTGAAATCAGACAACTCCAGAAGCCCATCCTTAAGATAGCAATGCCTGGGCTGTCCATCATCTAAGTAAGGAACTAGAATAGGGAGATGACATTGTCCATGGGGCAATGCATTTTAGATATTTCTACCTGAAACGGAATCAAAGTTAGTATTAGAAACTGCATACTGCAATATGTGAATATTCAACAAATAAAACAATATTAATGAATTTCTCCAATCATTTAAAGATAGATGGTACCAGTAATGTACGTGGTTTAAAATTAATTCAATTTTACATTTGATAAAATACATAAGGTTAAAATTCTTGTTCTGATAAACAAAAAGTACTAATATATGCTGTATACCTTACATATCCTTAAATGACTTGGAAAACTTTCATGATCAAGGGCCAGAGGATGATAGAGTGAAGCTATTAACAGGAAGTAAACAAGTAAGTCTCACTGGTAGAGGCAATGATAAGTTTTAAACACCTTTCTTCAAGTAGCAGTATAACCCAAAAACATTAGATGTTTTGAGTTTTTCCAACATGTCCAACAGGAAATCATTTGTAAAAATCCGTATTAGAAAAAACAAAACACATTCATGATCCACCAGTTTGATATATTTGTCTAAAATTTTCAAACTACAAAAAGTGAGGTAGAGTAATCATTAAGAACCCAAAGAAATGGGGAAAGGGGCAAAGGAGGGGAGGGGTAGGGGGAGAATGGGTGGAGGGAGGATGATTGGTGGGATCACACTTACGGTGCATCTTAGAAGGATACAAGTGAAAATTACTAAATGCAGAATATAAATGTCTTCATATAGGGATTAAAAGGTCATGAATGCTATGTTAAATAGCTCAATGAAAATGTTTCAGATTGTATATGAAGTCAGCACATTGTACCCATGATTGCACCAATGTACACAATTATGATTTAATATATTAAAAAAAAGAACCCAAATTCTTTTTTTATTATTAAATCATGGTTGTGTACATAAATACAATCTTGGGGTACAATGTGCTGGTTTTATATATAGTTTGAAAATTTTTCATCAAACCGGTTGACATTTTTCATGGCATTTTCTTAGTTATTGTGTCTAGTCATGTATATTCTACATTTAGTAAGTTTCACCTGTACCCTTCTAAGATACACCGTAAGTATTCTTTTTTGTTGTTGTTGTTGTTGCAGGTTAATTAATAGTACAAAGAACTAGGTTACATTGTTTTCATTTGTTAGGAAAAGTCCCCCTTATAGTTGTGTCCTGCCCCTAAGAGGTGTGCCATACTGTACTCCATCACCCTCCTTCTTCCCTTCTCCCTGTTCCCTCGTTCCCCCACCCTGAATTGATTTGAGTTTTTCACTCATGTGGATATGTATTAGATTGCCTACTGGCTTCATATTAGAATGAGTACATTGGATACTTGCTTCTCCATTCTTGTGATACTGTACCAAGAAGAATGTGTTCCAACACCATCCAGGTTAATACAAAAGATGTAAAGTCTCTATCTTTTTCAATGGCTGAATAGTACTCCATGGTATACATATACCACAGTTTGTTAATTCATTCCTGGGTTGGTGGACATTTAGGTTGTTAGGAACCCAAACTGTTAACACAACGCCCCCTGTATCCCTATCAATGATCTTGGTAAGTTACCAAAATTCACTAAGCCTCAGTTGCCTCAATAGTAAAAAAATATGGAATGCCTAAATTTTGGAATTTTGAAAATTAGGATAATATATTTGAAGTCTATAAATAGGAAATGGTGCTGGTGATGATTAATGAAAGTAACTCTAATTTTTTTATATATATTATAGTGCTAATTTCTGAAGTGCTATCACACACAAACACCATTAGGCTAGGGATTCTAGTCTTCTTTTTTTTTAAGTGCTGAATATATACTACATTAAAAGCATTGTGCAAAGTTTTGTATATGCAAATTTACTAGTATAGTTCAATACTGATAACCTTTCAAGTAAGGTATTATTATCATAGTGTTATTTTACATTTTTGAAAATTGACGTAAGACTAAGCCATTGTACAAGATCATGAGGTAAATGGAGGAACTGAAATTCAAAATAAGTTTATCTGAGATCAGAATAGTATTCCTAGCTATGACCTTATAAATAAATTATCTGCATATTTTAGTTTATCTCAAGGGTAAAGAAGAAGGAGATGTAAAGTTAGACACTTTGTAAGTGAAGGAAGGAGGAACAAAAAAGTGGCATATAGTAGCTACTAGAATTAAGTAACTTCCTAAAATATCTATAAAAGGCAAGCATAGTGTAGTGGGCAAAATACAAATGAATTAGTTCTTTTCAATATACAAACTATAAAATTTAACATCCTTTTAGAAGGGATTTTTTTTTTAATTTCTGTGGAAAGTTATCATTGTATCTATCATATAACTGATAAGGAAGTTTTTCTATGATGGAACACTTTGTAACCAATTTATCCAGCTGAAATATCCAGCAAATAAGGAAATACCTATAGGAACTGAAATCATAGGTCAGAGCAGCCTTTTGGAAATGGAAGATAATACAACAACTGAAGAAAAAGCAACAGATGGAATGAATGTACTGTAAAATTGTGCATTGTGTATTTGGTTGCATCTATTATGTTGATGTGTAAAGATTAGTGCTAAATTCATGCAGCTCTGGATTCTTTCAGGAACTTGGCACGATTAGGTTTAGCTGTGGGTGTTAATGAATTTACTGGAACATTGAACAGACCTTGGAGAAAGTCAACAGTCCCTGGAAAGAGATTTTGAACGATATCTCAGCCCAGAATGTGTGGTACTCAGAGTGCCCACATGCTTCAGAAACAGAGACGGACCAGAAGCAGAGGTAGAGGCACAATTGTGGCCATTCCTAAGGAGAATATTCATTAGGAGTGGAGAAAGAACTGGAACTTAGCAAAGCTGAAGGGAGAGGTTAACAAAAATGTTTGTCTTTTGATTCCTCTAACTACAGGAAGCAGAGAACATAGCATATTGGAGTTTTCTTGTTGTAGAAGCTAATTCCCATTCCAAGAGCAAGAGCTACATTGATGGGATTTAGGAAGAACCAAGAGGATTTCTTGTCCTTAATCTCCTCTTGGAACTTGTTGTAATATTTAAACCTCTAACTATTATTTTTATTAAAGTTAGCAATTAATTATTAATTATTTAGCAATAATTATCAATGTATTGATAAAGAAAGCAGAGTCATAGAGAAATCATCATTTCCCAAGGCCATACTGGAAAAAATCTGCTACTCAGGGCTTGGTCTGTTTGATTCTAAACTCCATTGTCTGTAACACCAAATCATAACTCAGTGACTATGTTTAGAAATAATCAATGGAGAACTTTTTAATCAGTTGCTTTATTTTAGTAAAGGTACAAAATACTATGTAAGCATCAAGAACAAATCCAAATAGAAAGCAAACTCAGTACAGCATAATATCACACAACATTTCCATCAATGATTTGTGATTATTTTGATTTTGTTAATTCCATTTTGGAAGACCAGAAAAGCAAAATCATGGCCAATAATTGGGAAATCAATAGTTTCATAGCACAGTTAGTAAGTTGCTCTAAAATTAGCTCTTAATCAACCAGAACACAGATTGATTAGTAAAGTGACAGCCAAAATTTGATTATGGCCTTCACTCTGTGAGTAAATAAATGGAGTGTCAGGCCATAGATGCTATAATGAAGGCTTTTCATAGCATCTTCTTGGATCAAATGTTTATTATTAATAATTTCTAAATCATTACTTATCTTTATAATCTCAAATTGTTCTCTAATCATGTTTGATAAATCTGATTGCTGAGAATATAGTAATGGATGGAGGAATTCACTCCATTTTTGGTTGATAATTCTGATGAAAATAATGGTTTTTCTAAAATTGAGCAGAAAACCATTTCTTTGTATCCACCTCTTACCGGACGTGACTCTTTCTTATTTAGAAATGAGCTACCATCTTTAAAAATTATCTTCAAATTTGAAGATATGCTGTTTAATTTCTTATATTACTTTGAGCTCTTATTATTTCTTTTAGATTTAGGACCCACACAAATGTAAATTCAGAAAAGGATTATTTAACTCGCTCAGTTAAGGTATATTTGTGTATCTACTTCTAGCCAGGCACTTCCACACACTTCACAGGAATTTTCTTATCCTTATCTCCATAGAAGCCTTTATGATTTAGCATTATTAGCTGCTTTCTACAGGAGAATAAACTACGCCGTAGAGCAATTAACTAGCCCAGGTTACACAGGTAATAATTTGATGCGACAGTACTGAACTCCACATCCATAGAACCCTGTAATGTGAGCTCTATTCACATCACTGTTTTGCTTCTTCCTAGAATTTGAGCCACTTAAAGGCAGAGTCTATAATTTATTGATCACAGTACCCCCATGATTCATAAGGTATCTTCTATAAAATTAGACCAAATATATATTTAATTGAATTAAACTATATATTTTTTTAAAAATCCATTTGATTTGTGCCTTATATCAAAAATGCCTATCATTAACTTCAATTTAACCTTTCAGTATTATCATTGCTCAGCTTACAGATATTTCTATTACTTCTTTAATCTCCCTTTACCATTTTCTGTGGAATATTCTGGAAGACTTTTGAATATTTTAAACACATATTTATTTTGGAATACTTAGAATATTTTGGAAACTTCAGATCATATGGCTTTAGTTTCTTTTTACATCACCTCCATATATTTATTCTTGCTTATATTTCCTTCTAAAATGGAAATATATTGCAGTTATGACTTGAAAAAGGAAATACATTTACTCAAAATTTTCCCTAAAGGAATTTTAATCATTTACATTGCTCACTTAGAATCAATTGCTTTGACATCAAAAGGCTTCACAAGGTAATACAAAATTACCATCAAAAATAACTTTACTGAGGGGAGGAAACAAGATTGCTGACCAGAGACACTAGCCGCTAGATTACCTCAGAAAGAAGGAAAAGGTTTAGATGAAAAAGGAAAAAAAAAATCATAGAACAGATGTAATCCTGAGAGAAAAGTATCATAACCTTCAAGAGATTCCACAAGAAGAAGTTGCAGACCAGAATAAGGAGAAATACATCGGCAGAGGACAACCCCAAAGAGGCTTCCAGTCCAGCAAGAAAGGAAGGTGAAGTCCCCCTCCCAACATGTCTGACAACTGGAGGGCTCCTTAGCTGCTGAAGAGACTTTCTGCCCAAGTGGGCCCTGAGCCTAGTGCCATCAGTGAGCTGGGAACTGCTTGTGAACAAGGCATCAGGCTCCCAGATTCCCTGGGGTACTTCCTGCCCCTATAGACTCAGCTGGATCAGGAGATACCATATCTTCTCCAGTCACAGGGTACTTTTGGCCTCCCCAAAGGGCTGCACTTCTCAGCTTTCACCCTGATCATTGCCACACAGATATTTCCTAACTCCAACCCAGATTGCAGAATCCACTGGGGTTCAATGGGTCCTGGGTGATTTGCATGACTCCAGAGCCTGGAAGTTCTGGGTAGACACCTCCTTGCCCAGACTGCTACCATTCTTCCTCACAGAATTTCTTCGGCCCCTTCTCTTTGCCACCTATACCCAACTGAGCCACTACACCATGGTTACCATGGTTACCATGGAGTATAGGATTCAGAACTTCCCTCATAAGGGCCTGAAGTGGACCAAGAGGTGCTCAGACTGTGAGCTCCATATTTGCTGGCTCACCCTGGTTCTACATGTCCAGTGGCTCCATCAGAGCTGGGCACACCCTGAGGCCCAAGGACATTGATCCTTCTCAGGCATCCTATGGGTGACTTAGGACAAGTATGCTTCTCCCTGATTTGGTTAGGGATTGACCTTCTGGGTCTAGGGAAGTGACAGACCCACTATAGGCAGATCAGGAGTGAAAATGTGGTGTGGGTCTTGGCTGTGACATGTTCTCAGGTACCCTCATCCAGAGGGCTGCACTCTCAGCTCAGTCTAGGATCCTGCACAGGGAGCCTCTCAGCCCATAGCAGTCGTAGGGGAGCTTGACTGGCCTGGGCTCCAGCCTGCCAACACATGCCGGGGGGACATTGTGGAATGGAGGGCAAAGAGGGGCTCACTGCAAGCTACCAGTTTATGAATCTCAGACAGATTTGCCTCCATAAATAAATTTTCTGATTGGGTGGGATCAATTCAGTATCCCCCCACAAGGCTATGCCCAGAAGCTGGGGGCACACTTTTGAACCCAACCAAAACACCTAACTTGCCAGCTTTTGTAGACCCTGAGGGCAAGTACCAACCAAGTAATGCCTAGCCACACTCCCCCACCTGCCTTTGCTGCTTAAGGACTACTCTGGAAGGCTCAGGGCCCTAGCTACCACCTGAGGCTTTAAAGTGCTTACTCTGAGTGACTAGAGCTACTCACAGGACCCCCAAACAATGCTTTTGCTCATTCCTTCTGGCAAATGCCACCAACTACCAGATCAATTTGCATGCCCTTTCTTCCATTTATTGACTTAATCTTACAAGGTGTGTCAGGGTGTCAGGGGTCCAGGGAGTAGTCATTTGGAAGAGCACCTACCCCTGCCCCTCCAAAAAACCTCTGCTACTGATTAAGACTGGGGATAACTCAGTCTGGTACCTTTGCATGCAATCATTTAACCCCCTTTCCCTGTGAACAGCTCTGCTGATCTGGGAAACTTGTGTGGCTGCTTCTACCAGCAGCTCCCCCTAGTGGCCATAAAAGTAATATCCGTGCCCTCCTAAATCTTTTCAAAGCCCTTCAGGCTTATAAAACATAGACAAAGCTGCCCTGATTCTCCCCTTTCCTTAGTGGTGGTGGAGACCAAGAAACCCTAGGAATTACACGGTACCCCTTGAAGCTTGGGGTACTCAAGTACTCCACCTGGGGGACAAAGCCTACCACAAACACAAAAGAACATCTCAGTGGTAGTCTCACTCACATAATCATTAACCAAAGACAAGGAGAACAATTTTACAGCCTTTTAAAGTGTCTTCCAACTCAAGCAAACATGGTGTGGCTGATTCATCTTAACAAGTAACACCCCCCCCATCACAGACAATAAGCTGGGGGTCTACCTCGCAACATGCCGTTGTGAGGAGGTTAAGATAGCAGGCCAGAAATAATCCAGAGATATAGTAAATCTGTTAGAACAACTCAAAAGCAACTCAGGATCGGCACTTTTCTCTCTGACAGAGTTAGGGACTGATATTCAGAGTCTCAGAAACAAGCCCATAAGCCAACTGTAACACCTCTGCCTCTCAATTGAGAGGCCAGATGAGAAGGAACCAACAACAAAAATCTCTGAAAAGGGAGAAAAATCAAGGTAAAAGGACACCCCATAAAGGAAAATATAACTTCTTAACAGTGGATTCCAACCTAAATGAAAAGACTAAAATGCCAGATGAAGAATTTTGAACATGAGTTGTAAGGAAGCTCATGGAAATACAAAAGAAAATAGAAAGCCAACACAAAGAAGCCACAAAAACAAGGGAAATGGTGAAAATTACTTAAAGAAATAGAAGTATTAAAGAAAAACCAAACAGAACTTCTGGAAATGAAAAATCCTTTCAATGAGTTACAAAGCACAGTGGAAAGCTTTAAGAATAGGATTCATCAGGCAGAAGAATTTCAATCTTTAAGATAATACCTTTGTGCTAACCAAGAGAGTCAAAAAGAAACAACAGAGAAATAAAAGGTACAAACAAAGCCCACACAGAAACGCTGGACTATGTGAAGAGGCCAAACATAAGAATCATAAGCATTCTTAAGGGTGAAGAAAAAAATACACAAGGGTTGGGTAATTTATTTGAAGGAATTATTGAGGAAAATTTACCTAGCCTTGCTAGAAATCTAAATATCCAAGCACAAGAAATGCATAGGACTTTTGGGAGAGTCATCATAAAGAGGCAGTCACCATTGCACAAAATCTTTAGCCCAGCTGATGTAAACGTGAAAGAGGCACTCACATGAGCAATAAAGCAAAAACAGCAGATACCTTACAAAGGACCACTGAATAGACTTACTGCAGACTTCTCAAATGAAACCTTACAAGCCAGAAGGGAATGGGGACCCATCCTCAAGCCTTTTAAAACAGAATAATGGTCAACATACAATTCTGTATCTTGCAAAACTGAGTTGCTTGTGTGAGGGAGAAATAATGACTTTCTCAGACAAGCAATAGCTGAGGGAATTTGCAAAGATGAAACCTGCCCTGCAGGAAATATTCAGACCTGCATTATATAGTTTTTAGCACAATAAACACTCATCAGTGTAAAACAGTTCAAAAGTTAAAGTTCATGGCCCAGATACCACAATGGCTTAAGAGATAAAACAAAATAATAAGGGGCTACTCAACAAGATGAACAGAAATTCACCACAAACATCAGTACTATCAATAACTGTAAATGGCTTGAACTCCCCACTAAAGAGACCTAGGGAGATGCATAGATATGGAAAATAAGCCAAGTAACTGCTGTCTCTAGGAAACACATCTAACCCACAAGGACTTATTTAACCTAAAGGTGAAAGGATGGAAAACAATATTCAGTGCAAATGGAACCAAAAGAAAGCTGGTGTAGTTATTCTCATATCACAAAACATACACATCAAATCAAAAAAAGTAAAGAAAAAGTCACTATGCAATGGTGAAGATAATAATTCCACAACAATACTTAACAGTCTTAAATATTTATGCACCTAATGCATGAGTGTCCGGATTAATAAAGCAAAGTCTACTTGATCTAAATAAAATAATAGCAGCAGCATAATTGCTGAGGACTTCAACACCCCACTGACAGAACTAGATACATCCTCTGTACAGAAAATACACAATGGAACAATGAACTTAAACAGAACTCTAGAACAAATGGGGCTAACAGACATTTACAGAAAAAAACTACTGAATATACATTATTCTCATTAGCTCATGAAATACATGGAACACATTCTAGACAACAAAATATGTACCAACAAATTTTTAAAAATGGAAATTATACCATGTATCTTCTCAGATCACAGTGGAATAAAATTATTATTATTATTTTTAGAGATGGAGTTTCACTTGTTCACCCTCGGTAGAGTGCTGTGATGTCACAGCTCCCAGCAACCTCCAGCTTTTGGGCTTAGGCAATTCTCTTGCCTTAGCCTCCTGAGTAGCTGAGACTACAGTCACCCACCAGAATGCCCAGCTATTTTTTTGTTAACAATTTGGCTGGGGCCAGGTTTGAACCCACCTTCCTCACTATATAGGTCTGGCGCACTACTCACTGAGCCACAGGCACTGCCTCATTGGAATAAAATTAGAAATCAATTCCAACAGAAACACTCATCCCTACACCAAGTCATGGAAACTAAAAAACCTATTGTTGAAAGATAGTTGGGTCAATGATGAGACAAACATAGAAATCAAAAGATTCTTCGAATTAAGTGATAATGGGTATGTAAGTTACAAACAAATCTGTGGGATATAGCAAAAGCAGTCCTGAAAAGAAAACTCAGAGCCCTAAATGCTCATATTTAAAAGACAGAAAGATCACAAATCAACAATCTAATAAATAATCTTAAACTAGAAAAAGAAGAGCAAACCAATCCCAAACCCAGCAGAAGAAAAGAAATAACCATAGTTAAAGAAGAACTAAATGAAATCTAGAAGAACAGGGTATACAGAAGATTGATGAAGCAAAAAGTTAGTTATTTTAAAATTAATAAGTCTCCTGCTACATTAACCAGAAGTAAAAAATAGAGAACTCTAAGCTCAATTAAAAATGAAAAAGGAGAAATCACAACTAATATCATTAGAATAAAAAATGTCATCTCAAAATGTCATAAAAATTTCTATGACAATAAACTTGTAAACAGAGAAGAAATAGACAAATTATTGGAAACAAACAACCTTCCTAGGCTCAATCAGGAAGAAATGGAAATACTCAACAGACTAAAATCAAGTACTGAAAGTAAAACAGCAATAAAAACTCTTATAATAAAAATGTTCCACACAAGATGATTTCACACTAAATGTTACCAAACCTACAAAGAAGAAAGTGTACTTATCTTACAGAAATCATTGCATAATATATGGTTTTTTTAAAGTAAATTTATTTTAGGTTAATGTGAGGCAACAAACAATCAGGTCAAAATATCTGATTTTCTTAGGTAGAGTCCCTCTTGTGGTTATGTCTCACACACGAAAGCTATGCCAAACACCCCCCACCGCCATGCCTATTTGGTGAGAACAACCCAACTCCTTCCCCCTCTCCTTCCCTCCAATTTAAATTGAAATGAGTTTTTCTCCTACATGGGCATGCATCAATCAGATCATCCACTGGCTTCATATTCATATTCAGTACATTGAATACTTTACTAAGAAGAATGTGTTTCCACTACATACAGGATATTACAAAAGATGTGAAGTCACCATCTGTTTTATGGCTGAATAACATTTCATGGTGTGCATTTACCACAATTTATTATTTTGCATGATATTGAGAAAGACAGAATCCTCCCCATTGCATTCTACAAAACCAGTACAAATATCAACTTAATCCCAAAGTCAGAAAAGGACACAACTAAAAACAAAAACTACAGACAAATATCCTTTATGAATATAGATGCAAAAAAATTCACTAAATCTTAGCAAGCCAAATTCAGCTGCACATCAAAAAATAATTCATCACGACCAAGCAGGTTTCATACTTATCCCAGAGAGGCAAAGATGGTTCAACATATGTGAATCTATGAATGTAATTAACCAAATAAATAAAGGCAAAAACAAAGATCATATGTCCTTTCATTGACACAGAAAAAATGTTTGACAAAATTCAGCATCCTTTATAATAAGAATGCCTAATGATATAGATGGTACCTATTTCAAAATTATAAAGTCTACACATGAAAACCCACAGCCAACATCATATTGAATGAGGAAAAATTGAAAGCTTTACCACTTAGAATAGAATCTAGACAAGATTACCCATTTCATCACTTCTATTTAACATAGTGTTTCTAAGTCAGCCTGAGAGAAAGAAATTAAGGATATCTAAATAAGGACAGAAAATATCAAATTATCATTCTTTGCTGACAATATAATTTTATATCTAGAAAACCCTAAAGATTATGCTAAGAGGCTCTTGGGATTGATAAATAATTTTAGCCATGTTTCAGGTTACAAAATCCCTGTACCCAAATCATTAGCTTTCATACAGGCCAACAACAGTCAAGCTGAGAATTAAATCAGAGACACATTACCTTTCACAGTAGCATCAAAGAAAATAAAATACCTAAGAATATACTTAAGTAAGGAGGTAAAATACCTTTATAGGGATAACCATGAAATAGTGAGGAAAGAAATCACAGAGGATATAAACAGATGGGAAAAAATCCTATTATGCTTATGTATCTGTAGAATCAACATTGTTAAAATGGTTATATTTCCCAAAGTGATTTACAAATTAAATGCAATCTTCCTTAAAATACCAACATCACTTTCTTCAGATCTAGAGAAAATAATTCCATGCTTTTGGATTTCCAGAATAGACCCCAAGTAGCCAATGCAATCTTACGTGATAAGAACAAAGCAGAAGTCAAAATTTTACTCTACTTCAAACTATACTCCAAGAACAGTATACTAACCCAAACAGCATGGTACTGGTACAAAAATAGATGTCTGTATCAGAACAGAGAAATGAAACCATCCTCATATTCCCATAAGATTTTTGACCAATCAGATATAGACATACACTGTAGAAAAGAATTCCTGTTCAATAAATGGTGCTGTGAAAACTGGCCATATATAAAAGACTGAAACAGGATCTACACCTCTCACCACTCACAAAAATTACCTCACAATGGATAAAAGAATTTAATTGAAGGCATGAAACATCAAAAATCCTAGAATAAAATATCAGGGAAAAAAATCTTATAGTTCACTCTCAGGGAAAAATTTATGAAGAAATAAACACAGCAACATTATAAATAGACCATGGGGCCTGATCAAATGAAAAAGTTTATGCACAACCAAGGATACAATCAAAAAGTAAATAGGCAACCTATAAAATGGGAGAAAATATCTGCATGTGGTATAGCAATAAAGAGCTTATAACCCGAATATACAAAGAACTAAAGCAAAACAGCAAGAAATAATCAAAAAAGTCATTAAAAATTGGGCAAAAGATATGAACAGAAACTTTTTAAGTGAAGATAGTATATTGGCTAACAAACACATGAAAAATGGTCAACATCACTATTCATCAGGAAAATACAAATCAAAACCAAAATGAGACATCATCTAACTCCAGTGTGAATGACTCTTATCAAAAAGTCCCAAAACACTAAGTGATGATAAAGATGCAGAGAGAAAGGACCAACTGTAATACACTGCTGGCAGGAATGCAAATTAGTACAAACTCTGTGGAAGGTAGCATGGAGAGACCTCAAAGAACTAAAGGTAGACCTGCCATTTGACCCAGAAATCCCATGACTAGTTTTTAACCCCAAGATAGAAAAAAACATTTTATTAAAAAAAAAAAAGGCACTTGCACTTGTATGTTTGTAACAGCACAATTCATAATTGCAGAGATGTGGAAACAACCCAAGTGCCCCTTGGGAGTGAGAAGATTAATAAAATGTGGTATGTATACCATGGAGTACTACTTAGTCATAAAATATTGTGATCTAGTATGTTTTGTAACAATCTGGATGGAACTAGTGACTATTTTTCTAAGTGAAATACCTCAAGAATGAAAAAACAAATGCCACATGTATTCAATACTAAATTGGAACTAGGCGATCAACACTGTGTAAACATAGGGAAGTAAAACTCAACAAGAAACAGAAAGTGGAGGAGTGGCTTTGAGATGGCGGCTGAGTAACTGCTTCCTTGCAACTGGGCATGGTGAGACTGGGGAGAGAAGATGTCAGGCATCTCTGCCTGACGAGATCTGCCCAGAAACATCCCTTTGGGGACACAGGGAGACAGCGTGAGACTTCTGGACCCCCTGAGGAAGGCAAAAGCAGTGGAGATCTGGCAAGTGGTTGCATGTGTTTGGTCTAATCCTGCCGGCAGCTGTGGGTGCAGCAGCAGTGAGATTGCAAACTGGAAAGGCCTTACCTGTGAGCTGTTTGGGTTTCTTTTGGACTTGGCAGTTGAACTGCCTTGGAAGAACTGGGGCAAGAGTGTGGAGGTCTTTGAGTGCTGTCTGGGGCTCCAGACTGAGTTACCAAGCCAAACGGAGCTACCAGTGTTTGGTTGTGGGCCGTGCGGAGCGATCATAGGAGAACTGCCTCAGCAAGCTCCACCCTCAGGGTCTCAGAAAAAGCATCAGGCGGGAGCAAGTAATCTAGTGACTGAGCAGCCTAAAGGCTGGGACTAAGACGCCTTGAAGCCTTAGCCCCTCAGGGGCATAAGGTGAGACCAGTTTTGGCACATTGGATAAGTGGAGAGCCACTTAAGGAGTGATTCCAGACACAAGTGCTTTCCTGGGAAAGCTTCTACTTAGCCCAAGTTAGCAATTTAAAGTGCCTTCTAAGCAGGCTCAGGAAGATTTAAGCTCTCCATACTGTGGGGTTTGAGAAATCATTAGAGGCCTCTGGTCTCCATTTTCTTCAGCAGTATCAACATTGTGATTAACATATTATACCCCAGAAGATCACCTCTTGCCCAGACAATATCAGCAAGATATATATACTGCTTTGTTTCTTGGTTTTGTTCTGTTTTGTGTTTTTTTTTTGTTGTTTGTTTTTCATTATTGTTGTTTTGTTTTTAATTTCAACATTTTCCTTAAAGATTTTTCTTTTCTTTTTTCTTTTATTTCTTCATTTTTCTAGTTTAAATATAATTTTCCATTGTTGCCTTTTTTCAACAATTAGACTTCAATTTTGCTTGTGTTTCCACCCATAGTAATTGTTTTATTCCCCAATCTTATTCCGTAAAGTTTTCAGTTTGCTTGTTTTGATTTGATTTATTGCATTTTTGTCTTCCCTCTCTACTTGGTGGAGGTGGGGTACTGTGTCCAAACAGGCTGGCAAAGAGCTGCTGACCTAATCACCCAACCTAGTACACTCAGAGGTTGGGGCTCTTAAGCTTGGGTCAAAGTACCCTATTGTACACATATATTGCTCCTGTCCCCCTCTTTCTGTGCTTGTTTTCCTTTCGTCAATAGTTGCTTCTATCTACCCCCCTCCTTCCTCTTTTTTCTTTTCTTTTTTCAACAATTGAAAAATTGTTTCTTTCTTTCTTTCTTTCTTTCTTGCTTTCTTTCTTTTTTTCTCTTTTTTTCTTTTTTCCCTTCTTGTTCTTCAATCTTCTCATCCTTCTGGTCCTGTGCCAAAGGACTCATCGAAACCCTAGTCCAGAAGCATGGCAATTTAAAGAGCAGGAGAAAGTGAAAGGAAAATTAGGACAAGAAAACAGATAAAAGAAATCACTCATGAGGAAGAATTAGCAGAAAACTACTGGCATCATGAAAAACCAGTCCAGAGGAAACCCCCCAAGGGGCTGTGAGGTAGATACTGCAGAGAATTCCACCTATAAGGAAATGTTAGAAATGTCAGAAACGGAATTTAGAATACAGATGATGAAAACAATCAAGGAAATGAAGGAAGCAATGAAGGAAAATGCTGATAAAGCGGAAAAAGAAATCCAAAAACAGAATCAATTAAGAGAAGAATATAAAAAGGATATGGCAGAGATGAGGGAAATAAAGCAG
>CAUYON010181994.1:0-14998 GCA_963573935.1 Arctocebus calabarensis
TTTCCTTTTTTTTTCTTTTTTTTGAGACAGAGTCCCACTATGTCACCCTTGGTAGAGTGCTGTGGCGTCACAGCTCACAGCAACCTCAAACTCCTGGGCTTAAGTGATTCTCTTTGCCTCAACCTCCCAAGTAGTTGGGACCACAGGCACCCGCCTCAATGCTTGGCTATTTTTGTTGCAGTTGTCATTGTAGTTTAGCTGGCCCAGGCTAGATTTGAACCCACCAGTTTTGGTGTATGTGTTCGGCGCCCTAACCACTGAGTGATGGGCATCGAGCCGACTTGTTTCTTAATACTCTGAAAGACACGTTTGGTCAGAGTTACTGTGATGAGACCCTTATAAAGGAGCATAACAGCAGAGAAAGCATCTTATCCACTTGACATTCCACAGGGAAGCTTTCCAGGGTGAGATGGCAGAGCAGGGTCAGGCACAGAGCCTGGTGTGTGGGCACTGATTTGCTGGTGAGCACCGTAAGACCCTCTGCCCCAGGCACTCCTGAAAATACAGGGTGGAAGGCACTTTGCTAGGAGCTATGTTCTACATAAGAAATGGCGGTGACAAACTAACATTTGCATTGACAGTTTTCATGTGGCTTCATTTGCCCACTCCTGGTGTATTAGTCAGGGTTCTCCAGAGAAACAGAACCAATGGGATATGTCTATACAGATATATAAAGGAGAGTTATTCCAGACACTGGCTCACACAAAAGTGGAGGTTAAGAAGTTATGCCATCTGCAAACTAGAGAACCAGGAATGCCGGTGGTGTGGTTCAGTCTGAGTCCAAAGAGCTCCGAACCAGGGGAGCCAATGGTACAACTTCCAGCCAGAGGCCCAAGGCCTGAGAGCCAGGGCGATCCCTGGAGCTAGTCCCAGAGTCGGAAGGCCGAGAACCTAGAGTTCTGATACCAGGGGACAGGAGCAGACGAGGTCCCAGCCCAGAAGAGAGAGAAAACTCACTCTCCCTCCTCCTTCCTGCTCTTTCCAGGCCCTCAGTGAAGGATGGTGCCACCCGCATTGGTGAGCATGGATATTCCTTACTTGGTCTACTGATTAAAATGCTGGTCTCGGCTTGGCGCTTATAGCTCAAGCGGCTAAGGCGTCAGCCACATACACCAGAGCTGGCGGGTTCGAATCCAGCCTGGGCCTGGCAAACAACAAGGACAACTACAACAAAAAAATAGCCGGGCATTGTGGTGGGCGCCTGTAGTCCCAGCTACTTGGGAGGCTGAGGCAAGAGAATCACTTAAGCCCCGGAGTTGGAGGTTGCTGTGAGCTGTGACACCACGGCACTCTACCCAGGGCTACAGCTTGAGGCTCTGTTTCAATAAATAAATGAATAAATAAATAAATAAAATGCTTATCTCTTCCAGAGACACCAATAGACCCATCCAGAAATAATGCTTCACCAGCTACCCGGGCGTCCCTTAACTCAGTCAAGTTACTACATAAAATTAACCGCCACCGTGGTGAGAGAAGCTTGGTCAATACTCACCCTTGGCAATCAAGATGTTCCCAGGCATGAGCCTGGACATGGTAAATACACAGTAAATGTCAGATTCCCTCAGAAGGCACCCAAGGAACTCACATTTGTCCCTTTGGGGAATGCTCAGGACATCCCCTGCTGTGTTTGGGGCAGAACAGCATTCCCATGGCAAATGCTTTTAATCAAAAATCAACCCGACACATATCTTTGAGCACCTACCCCGTGCGAGTAAGGTGTACGTGCTAAGAGGAGTTTGAATTCTCTTTCTTTCTCAGTACATCAGAGTTTACAAAATGCTTGGATAGGATTTTTCTCGCATCCTCACAATGACCTAATGATGTGGGGGCCCCAAATATAGATGAGAATATTGCATTCCAAAGAGGTGGAGTAATTTGTCCATAACAACCCAGCTAGTAAAGGGTGTAACCAGACTCAAACCTAGTCTCTTTCCATTCAAGTCTCTTGGGAAATTGAGACCAACACAAATGAAGTAATGATGGGTGGGGACCTGCAGATTCTAAAACCTGAGTTCTGACTTAAAGTGTTGGGGACAAAGGCAGATCTCTGTGGCTGGACACACAGAAGAAGTCAACTGGGACCCAAGCCGCTGTAACCAGAGCTGAGGGTGCTGCTGAGGAAGGGGTGTTCAGAAGGAGGCAGGTGCCCAGTGGGGCCTCCC
Source organism: Arctocebus calabarensis (assembly GCA_963573935.1). Taxonomy (NCBI): domain Eukaryota; kingdom Metazoa; phylum Chordata; class Mammalia; order Primates; family Lorisidae; genus Arctocebus; species Arctocebus calabarensis. The sequence goes on from CAUYON010181994.1 coordinate 2,163, forward strand.
GGGACACCCCTGGAAGTAGCACCCATCTTTTCAGAAAATTCTACCACTTCATAGAGAAATTCTACCAATGTTTCTCAAGGACATTGCAACTCACTGCCCCCAAGTTTCTGAACGTCAAGACAGGGGCTTTCCTCCCACATCACTGTCTGGACTTTCAGTGATTTACAGGCCAGACACTCTTCTAGCCTCTGTGACACTCATGATGTCTTATTATTATTATTATTATTTGAGACAGAGTCTCAAGCTGTCACCCTGGGTAGAGTGCTGTGGCATCACAGCTCACAGCAACCTCCAATTCCTGGGCTCAAGTGAGTCTCCTTCCTCTGCCTCCCCAAGTAGCTGGGACTACAGGCGCCCACCACAATGCCTGGCCATTTTTTGGTTGCAGCCGTCATTGTTGTTTGGCGGCCCAGGCTGGATTTGAACCTGCCAGCTCAGGTGTACGTGGCTGGCGCCGTAGCCCGTTGAGCCATAGGTGCCGAGCCGTCTTATTATTTTTTAAGAGACAGAATCTCCCTTTGTTGTCCAGGCTGGAGGGCAGAGGCATCAGCATAGCTCACAGCAACCTCAAACATTTGGGCTGAGGCGATTTTCTGCTTCAGCATCCCAGGTAGCTGGGACTACACGCATACGCTATCACACTCGACTATTTTTTAAACTTTTTGTACAGGTGGAGTCCAGCTGTGTTGCTCAGGCTAGTCTTGAACTCCCGGCCTCAAGTGATCCTCTTGCCTCATCCTCCCTGCTGGGATTTTGAGCATGAACCACCACATCTGGCCCAAGATCTTTTATTATATTCACTACAGTAGAATTTGAGACCATTCCCACTCTGACATGTTCAGAGAGGCAAAGTAAACTGGGCCAATGATATATGACTAATCACGACTGGAATCCAGGTCTGACCTCAGAGTACCTTCCAATATACGAGCATTTATGGCCTATGGAATTCAAGTGGAATTGAGAGATGACCAATGAGTACAGCTTGATTGAAAGTAAAATTCTTAATTCTACTTTTTTACTAATTCAAGTTCACAAACACTATGATTTTCGAACTGTCAGCTCAGAAGAGTTCTTAAACCACTGATGTATACTCAGAATTCACGAAATCCCCACTGCCGGGAGTTGCCACCGAGGAGGGTGACACCAGAGGCTGCGTGCGGAGCTGAGCGACTCCACATCAACTCCACATGTGAACTTTCATTTCTGACAGTGCCCTGTCAAAAATGTGGCCCATCTTGCACCGGACTGAGCCCAGGAGATTCTCAGTCAAACCGGCCTGATTTCCTCAAACTCTGTTTAGCACAAGTGCCAAAGTTTGACACATTCTAACCACTTTGCCGACTTTGGCAACTCCAACTTTGACAAGAGAGCAGGCATGTCCCCCCCTGACAGGAACGGTGTGTGAAATGAACGACCGTAGGTGCTATATTGATTCTTGACAGTTCTTCAGAAGAAAGCACTTCCTGCCTGCTCTGCTCAATCCTGGTGCAGGTGAGTCACCCCATTGCCAACCAGGCAAGTATTTTAAGAAACAGGAAATCTAAGCTGAAACCAGCAGAGAAAGATGAGGGATGGATTATCGCCATTAGCTTTGATGGTGTCTTGTTGTCATGGTGCTAGGAAAATCACTACCATTTAGAGTCCCACTCACCAGCTGTTTGCTAGAATTTTTGCCATGGGAGGCTGGTGGCCTCCCAGCACAGGCATGGGGCACGGGTGCACACATGCATGCATCTACGGCAGGCCCCCACTCTAGAGGGCTCGCGTTGGTTGTGTAGGTCGTGGTGAACAGACTGTGCTGTGTCTATCATGACCCCATTTACCTGGATCAGCTTGCAGGGAGCCAGCATGAATCTGCCAGTTACCCACCTCATGTGACCCTGGAAACTTTGGAATGGAGTCAGTAACTGTATAAATCCACCTCGCCCTCTGCTGCCAGCTTCAGCATTTGGCTCTGAGAAATGCCAGTGTTGCCTGTCTCTTAAACATTATTTCACAGCTCAGGTATTCTGCCATTCTGAGGGGCAGAGGGGACTTGGAGGTCTGCCAGGAGTTGAGGTGGAAGTCGAGGAATACTGCCCAGGAGAAATGACTAGACCCCTCTGGCGGGCTGCATTCCATAGCCTGGCATTGCTGGGAAGACAACCTCCTGGCATCTCCTCTGCAGAGCTCCCTGTATGCCCACTGAAGGGGTGAGAGAGCTATGGGTGGGCAGCTCTGAATGGGAAAGCAGGTTCTGTCATGTTCCTCCAGGGAGAAGCCATCAGGGTGATGGCGCCCCCCCCAGACCTCATATGGGGCTGCCTCCTTCCCACATTCTCCCCTGCTCTTCCCTCAGCTGCCTTTACCTGGGGGACTGCAGTGGTGGATGGGGTATAAACTTGGGGGGCCTACTTTGCTATCTAGCGTTTCCTGAGTTCCCTTAATTAAACTAAACCTTTATGAGAATGTGAAAAACAGACAAGCTCCATTCCTGGCCACTGTGTCCTCTCCCCCAGATTCTGACTCAGGGGCTAGGAGCACACTTACATTCATTAAAGGCCCAAGTAAATCAATTTGCAGGTGGTTTAAAAAACACGAGGGCAGCAACAAGCCAGCAAGCACGTGGAATACAGCTGGTGTGAGTGGTAATTCATCTAGCTTCTGAAAATATCATCAGGGGCTGAGTATGTCCCTCCAAATCCATATGCTCTAACTCCCAGTGACTCCGATGTGACTGTATGCGGACATAAAGCCTTTAAAGGGGTCATTAAGTCAAATGAGGTCATTGGGGTGAATCCCGATCCAGTGTAGCTGGTGTTCGTATGGGAAGAACATATCAAGATGCAAACGTACGTGAAGGGAAGAACGCGTGAAACCAGAGGAAGAAGACGGCCACCTGCAAGCCCAAGAGAGGCTTCGGGGAAAAGCAGCCCTGCAGACAGTGTGATCTCAGACGTCCAGCCTCCAGAATGGAGGGAAAGTGAATCTCTGCTATTTAAGCTGCCCAGTCTGTGATATTTTATATGGTAACCTGGGGCGACTCCTTAATAGGGATCTCAGAAGGTAGCCATTGCTTCAGCATAGTCTGTAAACAAAGCTGGTCTATAGAGCAAAGGACAGCAGCTCCAGACCGGGAATGGCAGAGGCTATGGGTTGTGCACAGTAGCACAGCTTCTGGGGTCAGGCGTCCCTGTGCTCTAAGACCAGAACTTTCTTCTCTGGCTCACCACCTGGAGGACTTTAGACCAGACAGCTACTCGTGCTTTATTGGACAAATATGTATATAGTACTTACTGTGTGCCAGGGAATATTCTAAGCACTGAATAAATATTAGCTCCTTTAACACTCATTACCACCCTGTAATATATACACTGAAGACCTACAATCTCTTACTTAAACCCTTGGGACCACTGGTGTTTGGTGTGTCCGAATTTGGGGATTTCAGAAAGGTCACACGGTGTCTTCCCCTTGTGTCTTTGGGTGTGTGGAGTTTGGCCTACAGAATGTCTTTGGACTACAAATTCTGCACCTTGCAAGTTCCGCCACCGGGCCCTGTTAGCAAACACACAGGTGTCTCTGTAGTGAAGTGTATGTTACATAAATAAAGACTAGAAATAGCCTTGGGTCAACTCAGTACATGTTTTTGATTCAAATAGACTTGTTTCAGGTTAGTTTTTGCTGCCACATGATTTATAAATACTATTTTTGGTATTTGTTGGTATTTAGAGCCTTTTACTTTTTTTTTTTTTTTCCCAAAGCAGAGTCTCACTCTGTTGCCCAGGCTAGAGTGCCATGGCATCAGCCTAGCTCACAGCAACCTCAGCCTCCTGGATTTAAACAATCCTTCTGCCTCAGCCTCCCAAATAGCTGGTTCTTCAGGCACCTGCCATGACACTCAGCAAATTTTTCTACTTTTAGTAGAGATGGGGGTCTCAATTTGCTCAGGCTGATCTCAAACTCCTGAGCTCAAATGATCCTCTCATGTGGGCCTCCCATAGTGCTAGGATTATAGGTGTGAGCCACTGACTGATCAGGAGCTTTTAAGGTTTCAGAATTGTGAGCCTCATGTTACAGATGAAGAAACTGAGGCACAGGGTGGTTAAACAACTCACCCACATTCACTCAAGAGGTGAGGTTGGGCTACCAACCCTGGCCATGTGGTTCTAAAGTCCATACTCTTCAAATTTAGCTGGCTGAGCCCCAGAATACTGCCCTCCTCTCTGGGCCTGACCCTCAGCAGAATGCAGATTACACCAAGCTTGCAGACTTGCTGTGAGGACCGGATACAAAGTAGGTGGACTCCTGTCATGGGTTGAATTGCATCCCTTAACATTTGTATGTAAAAGTCCTAACCTCAGTGTCTCACAATATAACCTTATGTGGAAATAGGGTCATTGCAGATATAATTAGTTAAGACGAGGTCATCAAGGTGGGTCTTAATCCAATAGAACGAGGAGAAATTGGGAGCAGAGACAGGCATGCACACAGGGAGACTCCTGGGAGAACACAAAGGCGAAGTTTGGGGTCATGCTTCTGCAAGCTAAGGAATGCCAAGATCGCCAGTGAAGTGTCAGAGGCTAGGCAAGAAGGGCATGGAACAGATCCTTCCCTCATAGTCCTCGGAAACTTTGATCTGGACTTCTACCCTCCAGAACGTGAGACGATACTTCCCTGTTGGTCAGAACACCCTGTTTGTGGCATTGTGGTGCAGCAGCCCTAGAAAACTAATATAAGACCTCACCCAGCACTGATTGTGAGTGGAAGATCAGTAAGTGGTAGTTGATCATACTTATTCTCATTACAATATCGTACAGTTAAGTTCATGAACTGGCTACTGTGGGCTTATGTTGGCAGCACTATACAAACAACTCAATAAGGTTTCATAATCTTGGTTTATCAGTATCTCATAATTCTGTTCATGTCAACGTGTGGCAGCGTCTTGCTGAGTGGTGTTCATTGTGTGTTTTTGTATGCCATCACAGGAAGGTCAGAGTTTGAATTAGAGCAACAAGCAGACATTCGTAAATTTCTTTTTATTTATTTATTTATTTTTTATTAAATTTCTTTTTTAAACTTGGCAAGAGTGGAAGTGAAATCAGGGACATGTTAGTTAACATTTATGGGGATAATGTCACGAAGAAAACAGTAGCATACAAATGGATTAAACATTTTTATCAGAGGAGAGAAAGTATCAATGATGAAGAGATGTCAGGGCAATCAGTGATAAGCAGAACTGATGAAAACATTGCAAAAAAATTATCAAAGTATATGTCAAAGTCATTGACTGACTGTGAGAAGCATAGTAGTATGCATTCATAGAAAACACTAAACAAGTAAACATTCATAAAAAACAGTAGGAAAATCTTAACCGAAAACAACTCATTGATCTAGCATCACAACAATGCACCAGCTCACATGGCACTGTCTATTAGGGAGTTTTTAGCTAATAAGCATATAACTGTATTGGAACACTCTCCCTACCCACCTAGTCTGGCCCCCAATAACTTATTTCTTTATCTGAAGATAAGGGAAGTATTAAAAGGAAGACATTTTGGTGAAATTCAGCACATCAAGGGTAATACCATGTCCATTCTAGAAAAAGAGTTCTAAAATTGCTTTGAAGGAGTTTTTGAGTCTGTGCATATCTCCCAAGGGGTGTACTTGGAAGGTGACTGTTATTCAGCAATTGTGACTCATATTCGGCAATGAGGTGTATAGCACTTTTTATAGGATGAGTTTGCAAACTTAATTTTCATACCTCGTATGACTGAGGCCTTAAATTCTTCAATGAAAATTAAAACAAACAAGATGATTTCAAAGGCCTCTTCTAAATTCTGGGTCTAATTTTCTATGTTTATAACATGGGGATAATTCAACTCCACTTCTATCAATGGCTTGGCAATTTTAGCATTTTTGTTATTGTTTTAAAGATGAGGTAGTGTAAAGGTTGTCTTTAAAAAGTAAAACAAGCCAAAGAACTTTTCTCTGGTGCTTTAGGTTATGCACCAATACAGTAAACCTGAAACCATGTGGGCCCTAAGCTCGCTTTGATCTCCCAGCTTGTCTGGTGAACTTGCCCCATCCCGAGCTTTCTGAATCTCTGGCCTAGTGTTGTCAGGTCTCTGGAATTAAGCCCACAGTATATGTTTAGGTTATAAATTTTGCAGAGAAAAGCAGAAATCTTAGTCAGAGGTTGTTTTCTGTGAGCTAAGTGTATATTGGTGGAAAGTTTGAGTTCTTCGTGTAGAAATTTGTCCCCAAACTGCCATTCCACTGAGTAGATAAAAGCTACTTTTAGAGAGCCCCAAAGGCTATTGAATACTTTTTCTATTCATAGAAAAAGACATGATTGGGCTCAGTCTAGAAAAAGACGTAAAATGCTAAAAAGTTTTTCTTGGGCCTTAGTGACAGGAATCCCTATTGTCAAACTTGTTTGGGGTTTTAAGCCTCTGCTCTTAAGATTCTTCCATATCCATTCTGAAAATGCTTTGATGTTGGGTTAGGGTGTGGTCTGAAACTCCCCACCTGTGGAAATGGGACCTCAATGCTATGTGTGGTCAGAAAATGGGCTTCTGGTTTCCTTCCGGCATCTGACTGGGTGCAGGCCTGTTCTCAAGGCTGCCTCTTCAACTACTCTCTGTCAGCCCCTCAGCCTTTGTCCTGCAAGCTGCTCCCAACTTCCTCCCTGGAAACACTTCCATACCAAACCAAGGGGCCTCTCTCATCCTAGAGCTGTAAATACCTTTGCCATTTGCATAAAGTTTTTCTTCTTTACTCCTTGTTCCTGATTACCCACCCCTATTTTTAGGAGAAGCGTGTCTTCTTTCAATAGGTGCAGCCCTGCAGGATTCTGTTGGAATAAGAAAGTCATAGCAGAGTGGGGGTGTCACCTTTGGGGATCTTATGAATGGTGATTCTATTCAATGCCACATGGGAGATTTAATCAAGCAAGAGCAAGGGTGCAATTGACGGAGCTCCTGAGGAGTAGACACAGCATCTGTTTATTTTTGAATCCTCAGTGCTTAGCCTTGAGCTCGGCAGGGAACAGGTGCTCATAGAAGTAGGTGTTTTCTTCCTTCTTCAAAGAGGTTCTGGGACATGTGTAAGGTTTGAATATCATGGCCACAAATGAAGTTAGAAGAGGCTTTGGCTTTGTAATAGCTCTCATGAGTCATGTCCCACAATAATGTCCTAGAGGTCAGGTGGCAGAGGACAAAAAGTCCAGCTCTAGCTCGGCCACCACCCAAGAGGCCCCACGGCTTCTGCTTCCCCAGGCCTACTGTCCTTTGCTCACCACAACATCTGCTCTGCCTACTTCACTGGATGGCGATGAGCATCTGACAAGAGAACAGGTGAAGTTCACTGCAGGCTTCAGGGAGCAGGCTGAAGGTATTACTTTTTTTATGATGATGATGATGATTATGGGTAATTGCAGAGCTGAGCTGCTCATAATTATTTTAGACTACTTCAATCTCTTTTATTCTAGATAAGCCCTCCAGGACCAAAGCCAGGTGCACCCCGACCCCAGCTGAAGAAATGCCCATCCCGACAGAGCCAGGCACTGCTAAGTGCCAGCTTCCTGGAAGCCCAGTCACCTGCTTGGTCAGCAAACATCCTCTGCATCATAGGTGGTGAGTGAAAAGTTAAATCACAGAAGAATGGCTTAAAAAATACTTGTTCTCTAACACAGTTCCTGTGCTGAAAGCCAAAAAGAGAAAAAATGGTAAGATCTTCTCACCCAGAGGACTGTTCTCCTCAACAGCATCCTTGAGCCAGCCAGGAAGCCCGTAGCTCCCAGTCTGTCCACAACAGGCCCAGAGGTGAGGCAACCCTTTAGGGGCAGCCAGCAAGTGGCTGCAGAGCAAGGGCAGGAACCCTGACATTCCGGGCCAGCTCCTGGCACAGGACCTCACTCTTACTATACCTACAGCTTCTTTGGGGGTGCACGTCGGAGGAGGCAGTTCAGTCCTGGTAAACAGTCATAGAGCTTTACCTTTTGGAAGTGCAGCATGAGCTGCTGCATGGGGGGTAAAGACTCAGCCCCCCTCAAAATCTGAATCCAGACCCCCTATCGCTGATCACAGAGTAGCCAGTACTCACACACCCTTCCCTCCCACTCTCCAGTCCAACGAAGCATCCAGCTATTCCCCGCACGTGTCCTCTGCTGTCTTTCTCTGCTTAGCCACAGCTGTATGAGAGAGGGTACACTGGGTGCAAGTTCGAACCCAGCTCCTCTGAGCTAGGCCACAGCGGACACAACTGAGAACCCCCGACTGGAGTCAGGGGCTCAGAGTCCACCAGAATCTCCTACCTCCACCTCTTATCCCCACTTATCTGTGGGTGCCCATTTCATCCTCTTTCATGACACACTGAACTGCACTTCCGGAATCCCTCCCCACCAACACACGCAGTTCTTGAATTTGGCGGGCTTCCACCAACAATACTGCTACTTTAAATCAGAAAATCCCAGGCGGAGATTCCAAGGCCAGACTTGGTCAAATGCTGCTACACAGGGAAGGCAGGACAAGGGCAAAGTCACAGCAGGTGGCTGGTGTGGCCAACGATCAATCCATAGACATCCCCCCCAGTTCTCCCTCCTCAAGGGAGGCCCCAACTCAACAAAGAACTTCAGCTCCACCTGGGCCGGAAATAACACTCTCCTCTCCTCCCGGCCAGTGTTTCCACCTGTTCCTCCCGAGCACTGAGCACCGTCTCCCATGGACTCACCTTGTGAATACCCTTTATTATACAAACACTGATATGTGCTCACTGGAGGGAAATATCCAAACACAAAGAAAAGAGGAATGTAGACACCACTCATCAACCTGCCATCTGGTGATAGTCCCTGTTAGTATTGGGGTGTTAGTGGTATTTAGATGCAAGTCATTTTTCCCCTACCTGCGTTCAGCTCTTCCGTAGATAAGTACAAATTTCCTCCCTCTGCGCACCCCTAGAACCGCCACAATGCTTCCCACACAGCAGAGACTCCATTTGTGGATTTTATCATAAATAAGCCCATGGATACAGAAAAGAATAAACAAATGGATGAGTGAACAGAAGGTTGGAGAAAATGTTCTCCTACCTGCAAGTTGGTCCAGAAGAGGCACCAAAAAGAAAAAAGAGGTTGGATGCACCCCACCCCTGCCTGCTCTGCTCCCCATTGAGGCACAGTCAGTGCTAGGGAGTGAGCGGGCCACAGTGAACAGGCCAGACCTCTATAGTGACCAGTATGGGAAATACTGCAGAGGGATGGAAGCCCTACCTCCACGACTGGGGAATGTCAGCCATGCCTGGAGGGAAAAGAGGATTCATGGAGACAGCCAAGTCATGGTGGCCGCGTGCATGCAGCAAGCAATCTGGGAAATTCAGAGCCGCTCATGAATGGATTCCAAGAAATCTCATTTTAGCTGTGCGTTTGACACATGAGTACTCCCCCATAACTTGCCCCTCACTGGGTTGAAGATTATCATTGATTTATCTGGAGCAGAAACAGCAGGATTGCCTCTCATGCCTGGGACGAAAGCCTGGGCAAAGGCAGAGAATTAACAGATCTTTACTATTAATTCCAATACCACAGCTCCGTATGGGTCCAGGCCATAAATCACAGGTTCTCTTAACAGAAGTTTGTCCGTGTTTAAGTAGAGCTAGTGTTTCTTTTCTTTTTTTTTAGTAGGGCAGATTTAGATTTATGTCATTTTTTACCTGTCTGCGCTCAACTTTTCCCTAGCCAAGTACAAATTCCCCCCATGTACCCCTAGAACCACTGCAATGCTTCCCATGCAACAGAGAGAATGCAAGGACGAATCTGTCCTTATTCTTAATTACAAAGCTAATCCCAAAATCAAAATGCTCATTGATCACACACCAGTCCAAAACATGCTAGCTGCTATGGGAGATGTAACATAAGTAGAACAATCCTTGCATTGTATTCATTTGAGCATGAAACATTTATTCTTTTTTAATTTATTGTTGGGGATTCATTGAGGGTACAAGAAACCAGGTTACACTGATTGCATTTGTTAGGTAAAGACCCTCTTACAATCACGTCTTGCCTCCAAAAGGTGTGGCACACACCAAGACCCCATGCCCCCACTCCTTTGCTCTCTCTGCTCTTCCTTTCCCCACCCCCCTCTTTCTTTTTCTCTCTGTTCTCCCCTTTACCCACCCCCACCATGTCACTAATTATCATCACTTGCCCTCATATCAGAATTGAGTACATGAGATTCTTGTGTCTCCATTCTTGTGAGAGCATCAAACATTGATTGAGGCCATTCTACGTGCCAAACACTGTATGAAGCACAGCAATGCTAGCACAGTACAAATATTAATTATCCCTTTGGTTAAGCAGCTTACCCAACTTCTCCCATGGTCACACAGTTTGAAAGAGACCTGCAATTAGAATAAAGATAAAGAAGCCACAGGTTACAATTATTTTTGTTATCATTTTAGTGCTATTCACGTAGCTGTAGCAATACTCAGCCGACATTCTCAGCCTCCGTCTTGCTAACGTACAGCAAGCCACAGCTGATGCCAGGAAAGCGGAACAGAGGTTTGCACCCTTTTACTCCCCATGAGCCTCCTGGGAGAAGCTGGTGTGTGCAGAACCAAGTGTGCCCCGGCTCCCGCTGTGGACTTGTTCATGGGGGAGTTGAGGCCTGCCCACCACGTGGTGCCCAGCAGCGTTTGCTTCTGAGCCCAGTGTTTTTCCTTCTTGATCTGAAAGCAGCATTTGAGTGCTAAGGGGAAGGAGCTCGAATTTTAGAGTCTAGGTTTAAATTCTGGTTTGGCTTCTTGGAAGTTGCCTGAGCAGGACCCCTTAGCCTGAGACTTCATCTTCTCCCCACTAAGTGGAGGCCAGGCCTACCCTGCAGAGAGGTTCGATTGGGCAGCCAGCGCGTGCTGTCTGCCTCGCAGTGGCTGCCCAATCAATAGTGGCCGGCATTACTGTCCAAACTAAATTTCACCCAAGGAGTGGAGTCATGATTTAGTAAGCCACGAACTAACAAGCATTATTACAGATCTATTTGTAAGCGGAAAGAGTGATAAAGGTGGTAAGAAAATCACTGCCCACACCCTGCAGGAGTGAGGGACATAGCCAGGGAGTGAATAAAACCCAAGGCAATGAGCAAGGCCCCGGCAACTCCAGCATCTGACATACAGAAAGCAAGAGATAAAATTCTCCTGCTGTCTGCAGCTTTGGAGATAAAGGCAGTGAGTGTGGGCAGACGGAGGCCCCTAAGACCCTCTGGCCAGGACGCTGGGCCGCCTCACAGGTACCCCTTCCCAGGCCTGGTCTCTACACCCTGCTCCCTGCCCCCCTTCGCCAGAGTTTGCTCTTTTGCTCTTGCAGGTATTTTCCTTCTTGAGAGCCGCTAGGAACCCAGAGCATCCTCAGGTTATCTGCTCCCGGGCCTGGCCGGCTCCTCACCCGGTTCTGACCTCACCTCTGGCGTCAGCCTTATCAGGTGTGGACAGAATCGCCTCCCCTGCTCTGGGAACTCCAAGCCCAGGATTTTCCCCACACCCAGGCCCCTTCCTCCGTGTCAGAGGGGGGCCAGGCACCTCGGGGACCAGACGCGGTGGTCACCTGCCAAATCAGGAGTAACCACAGGGTCTGTGAGCAGAGCCATGCAGCACAGAGTCAGGGAGGAAGCGTGAGGTTTACGTAAGTGTTGACAGAGAACAGAGCCGATGCTGGACTCTGCCCAGCAGGAGAGAGAGAGGCGGCCTCTGGGGAGACAGAGGAAACCCTCCCCAGCCGGGCCTTGTGGGGACACAGACAAAGGGCAACAGGTCACAATGGGGATTTAGTCTCCTCAGGGAACCATCTTCCTCCTGGGGGACATGAAGGTCCAGCTGAGCCCAGTCCTGGAGGAAGTGGGTCTGGAGGGGCTGAAATAGGAAGTGAAAGATCCAGAGGTGGACGTGGACCCTCGGCCATGGCACCTGGGCACCTGGACAGCTGCTCTGTACCACGCATTCCCTGACTGGAAGGGCCGCTTCTCTGACCCTGCCTCTTCCCCGTGTTTGGGTTTGTCAGCTTGAGGACTCCTTGGGGTTAATGGCCTGGGTGTGGTGGGGCTGGCGGGGGTTTCATCAGGATTCCTTCCACAGGGGTCCCTCTGTCCTGCTGGGGGCAGCTCCAGCCACTTGTTTGTCTGCACCGGGCCTTCTGCCTTTACTGAGCTTGTGAGTGAGTGTCTGTCAGTGACAACTCGTTTCAAGCGTCTCCAGAATCACAGCTGTGCAGTTCCCAGAAACTTCTGGTTTGGTGTTTTCACGTTCTAGGGCTTGGAAAAAAGGCAGGGTCAGACCACCCTTCACCAAGCAGACCTCGAGCCAGAGAGAGCCGGCAGGCGCCCAGCGGCCCAGGCCTCCTCGGGGTGGTAGGTAGCTGTGGGAGCTAGGCAAAGCCACAAGGCTCAAGCTCAGGGCTGGCAGCTACACCGGTGTCAGCGAAAGAGACAAATCAGACCAGTGTGGGAATATGCAGCTGCACATCTGGGGACAGACAGAAGGGAAGCCGGAGGAACACAGGCGCTTCCTTCCCTGCAGGCCCCACCGTGCTCTTGCCCTGTGAGCCCAGCTAGGAATTCATCCTGCAGAAAGCCTCACTTGTGTGCTGAATGGCCGGGTGCAAGGTTGTTCATTAAAATACCAGAGACTGGGATCAATTTAAACGCCTGTAACTAAAGGACTGATGAAGTAATTTACGGTCAGTGCATGTGACAGCATACTTCAAACGCAGGACCCCCCACACTGAGGGGATGCTCTCCAAAAGACATTTTGAGGCCAGGTGCAGTGGCTCATGCCTGTAATCCTAGCACTCTGGGAGGCCGAGGCGGGCAGATTGC
>CAUYON010181998.1:0-46787 GCA_963573935.1 Arctocebus calabarensis
GAGAGAGAGAGAAAGAGAGAAAGAGAGAAAGAGAGAAAGAGAGAAAGAGAGAAAGAAAGAAAGAAAGAAAGAAAGAAAGAAAGAAAGAAAGAAAGAAAGAAAGAAAGAAAGAAAGAAAGAAAGAAAGAAAGAAAGAAAGAAAGAAAAAGAAAATGATATGCAGGGGGCATAAAGGAGGTGATATGTGACTTCTGGTTCTGTTCTTTAGAAAGAACTCTTTATGCAGGAGGGAAAAAAACAAAACATTAAGTCCTGATACACTTATTACCAAGTAATGGAGGAAATGGACACCTTTGCCTGATCCTTGTACATCTGAGTAATATCTAACCAAAACCACATGGGGTAAACATTAGGTATACATTAGAATCCAGAATAAGCTAAAAGATGTGATAGGAATTAGACACTATATGGAAGATTAACTATACTAAAAAGATCAGAAGTCACATCTTTATTGAATTTTCGCATTTCAGAAGGATTCAACCATTATGATTACTATAACTAATTACTTTCAATTAGAATATAGTCTATTAATTTGTTTTTCATTTGGAAAGTTTAAGGATACATGTCTGGTTTTCTTTGTTTTGCTATGTTAGTGTTTGTAGATCTTCTGAGTATACGAACCTTATGGGACTTGGAATATATTAGACATTGAATGGTGGTGGAGAGGACAGCAGAGAGTATGAGAGCCCATATGATCTCTCAGTCTCAGCTCCTAACTGTATAGAAAAACCTCGGTTAAATGCCAACAGTTCTCTAATTATTCAATAACAGGCATTATTATTATTATTATTATCTCTTATTTTGAATTCCTAGTATATGTTCTAAGCACTGGAGAAGGCACTGGGGATAGACAGAGTGAAAAATAAGATAAAGTCACTAACTTCATGAAGCTTAGGATATGAAACAGAAAATGAGCAAATAAACAAATAAAATGACTAGAAATCATATTGTGAGACCAAAAAAAAAAAAAAAAGTGCCAGGAGAAATGGCTTCAGATGGGAAAATAGGGAAGAACTTTAAAAACTGAAAGGAGGTGGCTTGAACTGAAGTAGGAAAAATGAGGGGAGAGAATGTTATGAGTTTAGGGTGATGGGAAGCTCTTGCAGGATCTCATAAACCATGGTAATGAGTTTGCGAATCATTTAGTCTTCAGTTTCCTAATACTGGTACTTTGAACCTTTTATTGTCAATTTATCGGCCATTCAAATTCGTAGCTCTTGCCTCTCTGCTTCTGGATTATTGTCTTTTTTTTTTTTTAATTGATTTGTAGGGATTCGTTGTGTAAATACTAATACTTGGTCTGATATATCAGACTGTCTGAATACCAATGCTTGATCTGCTAAGTATTCATTAGCATCCACACAGTTTATGAACATGAATATGTGACTGTTTATCAGACCAGGCAATAGTAAGTGCACCTAGAGTATACTGCTCATGTAACTTTGTTTATATTACTTTATATATCATCAGATGCATAACATCTAATATGTATTTTAACAACCTAACAATACAGTAGATTCTACCTACTTTCATTTCCTTAGTTTGAAGGTGGGTATGCCAATTCATAATTTCTACATTGAATAATCTTAAAACGAAATGCCTATTAAGTGCCTGATACCAACCATTAATTTCGGTATACATAAAATAGAACAGAAGAACATCAGAGATGTTAAGTATCAAATTTACTTTAAAAATCTTCCCCTTTTGGCTCGGCGCCTGTGGCTCAGCGGACTAAGGCGCCAGCCATGTAAGCCTGAGCTGGCGGGTTCGAATCCAGCCTGGGCCCGCCAACCAACAATGACGGCTGCAACCCAAAAACAAAAATGGCCGGGCGTTGTGGCGGGTGCCCGTAGTCCCAGCTACTTGGGAGGCAGAGGCAGGGGACTCACTTGAGCCCAGGAATTGGAGGTTCCTGTGAGCTGTAATGCCAAAACACTTTACCCAAGGCGAAAGCTTGAGGCTCTGTCACAAAAAAAACAAACAACAAAAAAAAAAAACTTCTCCTTTCATATAACTCCCTCTCCAAAAGCCCTGATTATGAGGAATATTTTCAAATTGTGATTTTTCTCCCTAATTGATCTGTGCAGGGCTTGTCCATCAGCACAAATTCCAAACCTATAAAGATACTCAAAATATAGTTGATTATACATCCCAGTATATGTACTAGTGACCCAGTGTAACTATTAATAGAATCTCCTACTATTTCCACAAGTGTTCGAGTTTAGACCTTAAGTTTCAGAGTCACAACACTGAAAGAGCTGAACTTTGAAAACTGGAAAGCTATACTCAACTTTGGAAAATGTATCTAACTTCTTTAAGCTTCAATTAATAAAGACAATGACACTTATCTAACAAGAATATTACAGATGGAAATAATTTCCTGTTCACTGTCTTAGCTATAGGCAGACATTCAATACTTATAGTTTCCCTATTCTAACTCTCTTTCTCCAACAATACAACAATTGAAACAGCTTACCTATTTAATCATCTTCTTACATGTTTATAATTCCTCTGGTTTTAATGAGAAAAAACAAACTTTCATATTCATTTTTTAAAGCACCCTAGTACAATTAAAACTTTAGACTAATTGGCTAAAAGATAAAGATTTAAGTACCAATCAGTTCTGCCATTCACTAGCTATTTGTCCTCAGTCATCTTTATTAAATTGCTTTCTCATCTGAAAAATTAGGATATAATTTACATACCCTATCTATCTAAAAGCACTGCTAGGAGAAGAAAACTTGAAATAATGTACATAAGTATACCTTATAAACTGTAAAGTAGACAAAAATGTTTACACTAACTTCTTAAAAAATAAAACCTATTAATTATATCATGAGACTACTCAAATAGATTATAATATTAGGCCTTGGGAAAAAAGAAAACTGCTCCATGCTTCAATAACTATCCAAGTTACTGCTATCTAAAAAATAATACCTCCTTTTTCCATTTTGCCCATCCTTATCCACTGCTCCAGGTTTTAGTATTAATCAAAAAATACTTGGGCAGCAGGGTGTTGTGGTAGATGCGTATAGTTCCAGCTACTTAGGAGGCTGAGGTGGGAGGATCACTTGAAGCCAGAAACTGGAGGCCAGCCTGGGTAACATAATGAGACCCTGTCTCTAAAAAATATCAAGTAGGGCGGCGCCTGTGGCTCAAAGGAGTAGGGCGCCAGCCCCATATACCGGAGATGGTGGGTTCAAACCTGGCCCTGGCCAAAAACTGCAAAAAATAATAATAATAATAAAAATAAAAATAAATAAAATAAATACTTAAGCAGAAATTCAGCTAAATTGTATAAACAAATACGATATGGTATTTAATGTCTTTAATTAAATAGAAGCATGTCAGTGAACAGCCAACCAGGAAAACCAAACAACCCCACATAGTTAGAATTTAATGCAGGGCAACAGAACTGCAACAGAAGGGACAGAAAAAGTACAAAGCTGAAATGGGGGACAGTGGGGCACTGAAGCAACAAACATCAGCATACTAGAAAACTGTTATACTCCTAAAGTGGAGGCCAAAAGGAAGCAGCGGTGCCTCCAAATGGAAGCTGGTCTGCCCAGTGAGAGATGGAGCCACAGAGGAAATACAGGCACTACCAGAATCACTGTCCAAAGCAAGAGGACAGGGAAAACATTCTCTGGCTTCAGTCTTTCTTGCCCTCCAACTTCCAGCATCCCCCGGGGACATGCAGGTGGAAATGCAGCCTGCAAGTGTCAGCTCCCTGCCACACACAGGGAGCAGAACAGTGGAAGGATGAGAGATGGCTCCCTCGAAAAACAGACCCAGGACCTGCACAAATGGTAATTCTGCCCACACTAGGAAATACTAATATAAAGAAGCCACTTCATTAGGAGCATCAAAAATCGTGTACTTTCCCTTAAAACATAAGTACATTAGAAGATTAACTTACGAAAGATTTGGATTATCTTCTGTTAAATTATTTTCCTTCCTTGTCAAGCATTTATAGAAAAAGCTACTAAAAATGTGACTTCGTTCAACAAGTTCCTCTGATGCCTTCTCCAATATAAGATACCTGTAAAGTAGTAACCCCACAAAAGTAAATTATTTTAAGATTTTACCTGGCCTTCCCCCAATTATCTTGTATGTTCTTGAAGTCATTTTTCTATACAATTCGATTTCACAGCAATCTTGCCATTCCCTCTCATTTCAGCTCTAAGTTTGTTCTTCAGTTACTTCACCTCTATCAACATCATTTTAAGCAGACATTGCCCACTTATTCCTTAATTTACTTACTATGTATTTATCAAATTCCTAACATGTGGCAAACATTATGTTTACTCCAAAAACACAAAATAAAAGGGGAAAAATAAAATATCTGTCCCCATAGAATTCATAATCTAGAAGAATAAGTTTAGAAGAAAATATTCAATCATCACACAATAAAGTGTAAAACTGAAACTATGATACTCCTAAATAAATCCCGAAAAAAATTTAATAACTGAGATATGACTAATCTCTAAATCTTGACTCCATTTCTGTAGTAAAATCATTCTTCCACATAAGCGTATAATTCAATCATGTAATGATTAAACCCTTCATAATTAGAAAACTCTGCTATTCTTGATAGTTTTTGCAGAGTTTGAAATGCCCTTGCAATTGTTTTTTAGGAACTAAGTAGTCAGAGTTTTCAGATCAGTATACTGAAAAGGAAAGGCTATAGAGGAGGGAAGAACTCCAGACAGCACAGAGAGTCCTCCTCCAGTATTTAGCAGAGTACCGATCACTGCATGCATGCAGGAGGAAGTTCCCAAAAAGACTGGAGGGAACGGTATCAAGCATTCACTCAGACCAGGAATGGTGCCTGTTCCTATTAGCCAGACTGGAAAACCTCGTAATTCAGGAGGCATGGGTAAAGTACCCAGAAGGGTCTTTCCCCAGTAGATAAGGATTAATTTGTTGGTTTCAACTAATAAATCTTAAATGTATCAAACTTCCAAATACTTTGTGTCCAAGAACAAAATTCAAGTATACTTACAGGAATACAAAAATACCCTACCCAGCACTCAGTAAAAAACTACAACACAAATGGCCGGGCGTTGTGGCAGGCGCCTGTATTCCCAGCTAGTTGGGAGGCAGAGGCAAGAGAACCGCTTGAGCCCAAGAGTTGGAGGTTGCTGTGAGCTGTGATGCCACAGCACTCTACCCAGAGTGACAGCTTGAGGCTCTGTCTCAAAAAAAAAAACAAAAAAAAAAACTACAACACATATGAAGACGCAAAAAAATGATTTATAATGAAGAGAAACATCAGTCAGTTAAAATCAACCTGGACTGGCATGTTATATAAGCAGAAAAGGAAAGTAAGACAGTTATTATAACTGTGTTCCATATATTCAAAAAAGTCAGAAAAATGGAAGGTATTTTTTAAAGGTCAAAATTAAATTTCTAAATATTAAATATACGATATCTCTCTACATAAATAACTGTATAAAACTGTGACTCGGAATCACTAGAATAAAATAAAATCAGTAAGACAGTAGAACTTAGATGAGGGTATGTTTGGTTTAAGAGGGATCTGGGAAATAATTAGAAAATATTTCAATCAAGTATCAGAAATTTAGGTCTAAGGATACAGTACTAAATGAAAGCCAGAAACAAATTTCCTTGGCATAAAACTTTTTAAGGCTTCCATATCTATTCCTTCATCTTTGAAAAAAGCTGAAAACACTTTTAACAGAATAGTGATAGAGTTTTTTAAAACGATAGTTTACTCTCATGGTGCTTAAAGACAGAACAAACAATTGCATAGAGCTGCTTCTTCTTGGATCCCCAAGTGACCTGTTATTATAATTATGCAAAGTGATCTGTATAATAACATAGTAAAGAAGTATTAGGTCATTAAGTAAGAAATGTCCGATTTCCTTAAGTACTAAGTTTGACAGTTGGTATCTCTGACATTTCACTTTGACGCTTCTTATTTTTCATTTTATTGTGAAGGTATATCCTCATTCTTTCAAACATACATTTTGGCTTGTGATTATCTTTCAATTTTTTTAGAACAATTTTTGCAAAACCATGAATCAGCCAAAAATTTGTGTTATTTTCAAATATGAGCTCCATTGTGGAACAAATATAGTGCAGACAGCTGGAAATATCGACTAAGTGGAAAGAACGTGGCTAATGAACGCACAGTACCTAGATGGTTTGAGAAGTTCCGTTCCGATAATTTTAATCTTGAAAATGAGTCACGTGGGTGACCTGAGACCAAGGTGGGTAATCATGAGCCAAATGCTGTCATAGAAGTGAATTTATATCTCAACCTATGTGTGAATTAGCATCAAGATTTGACATTATACATCCCACAATACTGGACTATTTGAAAAAAATGGGCATGGTAAAGAAACTGGATAAGTGGGTTTTAAATGAATTAAACAAGCATCAAAAAAGAAATAGTCTCAAAGCTTGCCTTTCTTTGCTGTCCTAACATAAAAGTGAATCATTTCTACATTGTATTGTTACATGTGATGAAAAAATGGATTCTTTTTGACAATCACAACTGTTCAGCACGACTGGATAAACACAGTCCAGAACCGAATATTCATCAAAATATGCTAATGATGTCTGTTTGGTGGTCCAGCACTGGTATCCACTACACCTTCATGGAGCCAGGTCAATCAATTACGGCAGATGTATACTGCACCAAATACACAACTGTACTGCTGCTTGTTTGAGATATAACAAACTAAACTTTCGATTCAAAATCAGACACTTCATATTTAATGACCTAATATAAATTAAAGACCAACCAACAAAAAATAAAACAGCAAAAATGCCATATCTCTCCTTAAGTAGGTAGTATCTATGAGAAATAAAACAATAAAACTGATTTAGTCAATTCTAGAAAACCCTGACAAGCAAAAATTTTTCATTATCTGTAATCTAGGCACATCATTTTCAATTAGAGTTGAAATAACTCAAAGATAAAGACATTTGTGTTAAGCTCCTCAGTAAAACCTATAAAACAAACAAGAAGGCCATTTATCATTGTACTTACTTAAGGTAAAAATCAATGATTACATCATTAAGAAACTCTCCTTCTTCTAAACACTCCAAATCTTCATTAGTTACTCCTAATCCTCCCTTGGTAGGTGGTGGAGGATATACGATCAACCTTTAAATGAAAAAAAAAAAAAGTTAAAAATGTTGGTATTGAAAATTCTAGTTATCTAAGAGATTTGTATATAAAACAATAACTGGGCTATGTAACATTCTATAAACTAAAATCTGTAAGGTAAAAAAACATTTGGCAGGACATAAGCAATTATATTTTCCACTTTTATTTTCACAAGCTATTAATGGTATTTTAATTGAGAGGCATCTTTCCCTTTCCAATTCTTTACATGTTGGTTCATCTCACCAGACTACTAGACAATTATAATACCACTAAAGATGTCTCTTTCTACATTTTTAACTTTCAACAGTTGATGTAATAAAATGGATTTTCTTACACTCCCTTTTCTAATTCTAGGCTTGAACCCTCAAGACTACACTAGTTCCTTAATGCTCTCTGGTGGCTAGTCTATACCAGGGGCTTGTCAGTAAAGAAATAGCATGGGAGCTTAGTAGGCAAGTTCCCCCATAAGAAAGTGCTTATAATGTTAAAATTAAGAGAACGTATAGGAAATGAAACATCAGATCACAACTAGAAATAGAAGAGAACAGATGACAACAAACTCTGGCACTCTCTCTCAAACCTTAGAAATTAGGAACCAGGTAAATTCCTAGCTATAATCTTAGAATAGACAGGGTGGTACTTGATGAGCAAATGTAGACAATAATAAAGATGCAATATGTATTCCTTGCACCAGAAAGGTTCCAGAAAATAAGAATTATCTACACTGATTTACTCTCTTGGTAGCATGGCACCTAAATCATATAGCAACACCACAAATTTTAAATGAGACCATGATAGTTTCTATATTATTGGCTATTTCCCTGTCCTGTGTTTTCAATTGCCTTTTTTTAAAAAACAGAAGAATCACATGGAGATATAGAAACCACCCTCAAATGCACACTCTATATTCCACTTTACCACTATAAGAGGACATATAAAATAAAAAATATAAACAAAGAAGAAACTTCTGAAAGGAAACTTGTAACAAACTTTAAATTGTATGTATGTGCATATAAAACAATGGTTTACAGCTTACGATGATAATGGCTGTTATCCTTCAATGGCTGGAGTATAAGCTTTTTTTTCCCATTATGCTTTTTCTGGATTTTCAACAAGGAACTTTTATTACTTTGAAAATTCATTAGCAAGTAAACGTAATATAAAAATTGCATTATATCCAATGAAAAAGTTTATGTACAAAGGTTATAGAAACCGAATACATCTGAAATCATTTCCACTTCATTCCAAAACCCCAGAGTAGGGCAAGAGACATGAACAGAATCTTCTCTCATGAATGGCCCACATCACAAGGTCCCAAAGCAACAGACGCTGGCATGGGTGCAGAGGAAGGGAACACTCATGTACTATTGGTGGGACTGCAAACTAGTACTGCCTTTATGGAAAGAAGTATGGAAGGTCCTCCAAGGGCTAAAAGTAGACCTTCCATCTGATCCTGCAATTCCATTACTATGTATCTACACAAAAGAAAATAAGTCATTTTATCATAAGGACATTTCCATTAGAATGTTTGCAACCGGATTTATAATTGCAAAGGTACAGAAACAACCCAAGTGGCCTTCAACACATGAACAGATTAATGAACTATGGTATATGCATACCGGGAAATACTATTCAACCAAAAAAGATAGAGATTTTGTATCTTTTGTTACAACTTGGATGGATTAGAGAACACTCTCCTAACTAAAGTATCACAACAATGGAAAATCAAGCATCTCATGTACTCAATACTAAATTGAAACTTGTAGATTAACAATATGGACAAATGAGAGAAAAATGCAATTAAATTCAAGAAAAGGGGAGGAACAAGGAGGTTTGGTAATTTCCCATTATTAATGGGTACAATGTACAGGTAAATAGCACACTTCCTGGGTGAAGGTCTCAACTACAACTTAGACTTTACCCTACAAATGCAAACAATGTAACTTAATCATAGGTACCCTTATATTAATAAAAAAAAAAAAAAAAGAAGAAGAAGAACAACAACAACAACATAGAAGAAATACCATGCCCTTGTTTGATTTTTCTAATTTACGGAATTAGATTCATGCTCCCTCATTATGAGAGGGTAATCTTTAGCATCATTGAGTTGATAAGGAAATGTTATTAAAAATCAGGACATCATCATCCTTTATTACATTTATGAAATATAAAAGCAAATTAACAAAGCTATATATGTTAACAAAGCAAGTCTGCAGGGCCTCCAGAAAAGAATATGCTCTATATGTGAAGATAATCATGGCACTATGATCATGTTTTATGTAGCCAAGTACAAAAGAAACTGTAGTAAATGTTAGTGATTATGTGAGGGTACAGAAGGCGAATAACAATATAAAACTGAAATTTGATAAACTATCACATATATTGTACGAAAAATGGGTTAATATAATGATCATACACTGCAAAGAAGGACAAGGAAGAAAACTGTTTCGACATTCAGGTTTAAATACTAAACACAAAAGTATACCAAATTCTGTGTCTATAATAATTTTTGAAGTATATACAAGTGCAGTGCAAAAAATAAGTTTTTAAAAAAATTTTTGAAGTACCTTAAGTTGAGGCATACTCTAGTAAGCAACTTTCTTTTTCCTATCATACATTTAGATATGAACTTATAATCAAATATTTTCAATAAATATTTGAACATAATATAATATGTTCAATAATATTATAATATATATAATTTTGGCTGAAATTTGTTTTACTGACATAAAACTAAATAAAAATGGTACCTATTATTTTCTTAATAAAATTTTTAGTTTCCTCATAAATTTAAAAAACACAAAAATTATTTCCATTGTTAACCATCAGGTTGAAAGTAAAACTCAAAACATTTCAAAAGGTAATCTACTTAAAAGCAGCAACATGAATAAAAACTACTAATATGCCCACCTATTATAAAAACAGGATACGACATAGTACATACTTCTGAACAGGTCCAGTGTGCCTAACTTCTTGCCATTCTTCATCTGGGTTAGACGTAATAGAAAATGAGTAGCAACCACTACTTTGCTTCTGCAGGAAGGTGTAGGTAGGTTTGGTTGCATCTGTATTAAAGGGCTGACAGAATGTGGCAAGGAAAAAGATCTTATGAACACATAAATACAAACATTAACGGTCAAAAGAACAAAGTCAAAACATAGCCCTCTAAGAGAAAATGTAACTAAAAGAAATCCCTATAAATGAGTTATATCTACACTTTCAGAATTTCTATAAAGATATAACCAAGCTTGGCTCGGCACCCATAGCAAGGTGGTTATGGCGCCAGCCACATACACTGGAAGCTGGCGGGTTCGAACCCAGCTGGGGCCAGTTACACAACAATGACAACTGCGACAAAAATATAGCCAGGCATTGTGGCAGATGCCTGTAGTCCCAGCTATTTGGGAGGCTGAGGCAAGAGGATTGCTTAAGCCCAAGAGTTTGAGGTTGCTGTGAGCTGTGATGTCACTGCACCCTACTGAGGGCAACATACTGTGACTGTCTCAAAAAAAAAAAAAAAAAAGATATAACCAAGCCAAAAATAATACTTCTCATCAAAAGATACTATATAAGCAATGGTCCAAGTTTAACTTGAAGTGCTACTTCCTGATTTAGGCTCTATAATTAAAGAATTTGACAGCTTTTCAGTTGAAAATAATCAAAACAAGTGACAAATAACAGGAAAAAGTAAAATTTAAAAGGAAGGCTGAGTTTAAAACAACAAATTGAAATTCTGTTATTAAATGAAAAATAATATACAAATTTGTATATACAATTAATTAGCATACAGAACTTTTGCAACATTATGCATAAAGAGAGATATTGGTGAAGGCTTATGCCCTGTCTTACACTAACGTGGCTTTCTATAGGCTTTTTGATTAAAGGATTAGGCCCATACCAAACAAATGTATGTGTGCATGAACATGCCTGGGTATAATTATGCCATAGCTTCTTAAAAACATTTTTCTCTCTAGAAGTATTTGGGAGAAATATACAGACTACCTGTACATTGCCACACTTCTATAAAGACAAACATAGCATCTTAAAACTTACTACTATTTTCTTTTTTTTTATAGAGACAGAGTCTCACTTTATCGTCCTCAGTAGAGTGCCATGGCATCACGCAGCTCACAGCAACCTCCAACTCCTGGGCTTAGGCGATTCTCTTGCCTCAGCCTCCCGAGTAGCTGGGACTACCGGTGCCCACCACAACGCCCAGCTATTTTTCTGTTTTGCAGTTGGGCCGAGGTCAGGTTTGAACCAGCCACCTTCGGTATATGGGGCCGGCGCCCGACTTGATGGGCCACAGGCGCCGCCCACTTACTATTATTTTCAAGATCATTTTAGACTAATAGAAGAGTTGCAAAAGACAAACCTCACCCAGATTCCCCTAATTTTATCATATATAACCATAATATAATTATCAAAACTAAGAAATTAACATTGGTATAATACTAGTAACTGAACTACAGACTTTAATCTGATTTAATTAGTTTTTGCACTAATACCCTTTTTCTTTTTCAAGATCCTACAATTTCTCAGTTTTTCCTTTTCTTTCACAACTTGTGAAGAGTATTGTTCAGTTATTTTGTAACTGGGTTTGCCTTACTTTTCTCATTACTAGACTGAAGTTTTATAGAAGCTTATAAATAAAGATATAGAAGTGATGCACCCTTCTCAGCGCATGGTACGAGGCGTACATTATTTCACTATATTTTATTACTCATGATGTTAACTTTGATCATTTGGTTAAAGTGACGTCTGCCAGATTTCTCTGCTATGAAGTTACTACTTTTTTTTTGAGACAGAGTCTCACTTTGTTGCCCTCAGTAGAGTGCCATGACCTCATAGCTCACAGCAACCTCAAACTGTTGGGCTCAAGTGATCCTTTGCCTCAGCCTCCCGAGGAGCTGGGACTACAAGTGCCCACCACAATACCTGGTTATGTTTTTAGAGCCAGGGTTTTGCTCTTGCTCAGACTGGTCTTGAACTCGTGAGCTGGAGCAATCGGTCCACCTTGGTCTCCCAAAGTGCCAGGATTAAAGGTGTGAGCCACGGTGCCTGACCCAATACTTTTCTTTTTGTAGTTAATAACTATTTGGGGCTAGAGACTTTAAGAATATGTACATATTTTCTTTCTTCCTAAATTTTCAACCATTAAATTTCACATCCATCAGTGTTTGTAACAATCACAAATATAGTATCCTAGTGGTGGTTGTGTATTTCCTTTGTTCCTTTTACATTTATTAATTGATTTCTTTTCTAATAAATAATTGTCCCTTTAAAAAAATTGTCCCTTATCTACCATTTATTATTTAATAATTTATTCATTAACTCAGTTATCAAGTTACATCAATAGAGACTCATAGATATTTATTGTATTCTTTGTTTATAATCCCATGCTATCATTATTGATGTTGGTGAACAAACTCTTTCAGCTTTGACTCTGGACTTTCTTTCAAGCTGGTCCCTGTGCCCTTTTAACAAAACACAACATTTTGAAATCAGCCTAATATCAATGAAAGAATTGTCACTGAACCTCCTCACCCCTTCCCAATTATATTAATCATATGCTAACCTGAGACATTGATTTCATCTTCATTTCTTCAATAGCAGCAGCAGGAGCAGAAAAAGAATGAGTTGGAACACAGTAATAATGAATAAAAGAACTTTCTTTTGAAGAGAGGCTCTGAAACAAAGGAAGTGCCTGAACCCAAGATAATGGATACGAAAGCTCTAATTCTCCATTGGTTGCACTTATTTCCATCATAATATCTTTCAATTTCAATTCTTCTCTTTGTGAAATAGGATTGTGTAGCTCCAGGAAAATGAATTCACTGGATTTTGCTATAAAAGAAAAAAAAATTATCAATACTACTTTTAAGGGGATAATAATGACAATAATTCCATTACTAATTACTGTCAGGTTGATATATAACCCTACGTATTTTGTATGTTAGGTTAAGAATCCAGGCAATTTAAAATCCTAAAATAGGGCATTAGTAACCAAGAACTAAAACTCACAATTTTTAGACACCTATTCTACTGAACTAAAATGGAAATTCCACAAAGAGATTGATTGCTATTATCACCAATGCCTGGCATTTAGTAAGTGCTAGTAAACATTTGTTAATTAATTTGTAAATGGACGAATAATAATTAAGCAATTAGTTATTTTTCTCTAGCCTCCTCTACTGATCAAATCAACTAAGAAAGTATTCCAATCAAATACTTTCTACCCAGTTCTAAACCAAACTCCTTTACGATTTGGAAACTAAACAAAGTTAGGAAATATCTCAAGATACATATTATGTAAATAAGTGCTATAGGGACATACAGAAAAATTTTCAATCCAGTCTTTGAGAAATGATATATAAGAAATTTGTTTCTGATCAACGCCATAGCAGTTCATTATGAAACAATATCAAGAAAACCATCAGGTCATCAAGGGTGACGACTGACTAAAAGATAAGGCATTACTTTATTTTATAGTATAGGAACTTTTTATTTTCAAGGTAAACAACACTTAAGATTTCTTTAAGGTATTATTTTTATTTTAGAAGATAATTTCACTTGAATAAAATTATCAGAAATTATGTGAGCAACAATTTACATATTAACAAAATTATTTCTAATTCAATGACATTAATTTCAATTCCCTGAATTAATTACAATGTATTGAATTATTTTAGAAGAAAACTACTTTATTCACAGGACTTTCAGGTTTGCCCAAACTTCAGAAATCATTTTATACTCACACTGCTGACTTAATATAGAGTTTTCTAATTGGGTCTGAATCTCTTGAAGATAATTTGAAGCCACCCAGAGGAAAAGGATAGCAGAACTCCTTTTACTGTGATCATCATCTTTACTTTTCCATAACCCGAACCTCTTTAAATGTGTGGTATCCACTAGCAAGGAAACCTCATTCAGGGATACTGAAACAAATAAAAGATAACAATTTAAAAATTAATCTATTTAACAATATAGCATCTAAGCACTATATGTCACTTCTTTTTGTTGTTGCAGTTTTTGGCTGGGGCTGGGTTTGAACCCACCACCTCTAGCATATGGGGCCGGTGCCCTCCTCATTGAGCCACAGGCGCCCGCCCAACTCTTCTTAATATACTATATATTTTTTTAAAAGAATTATATGCAAAGTTTTTATAAAATAATGTAAATATAATATAAATTATAATGTACTTCACTAAACCTAGTTAAAATACCCCAAGCAGTATTATTAGAGTAAAAAAAGAAATCACATTACAATTAGGAAGGGCTAATTATTAAATAACAATTAGAGATTTAGTCTCTCATATCATAGTATATTTCATTTATATCCCAAAAAGATAAATTTGAGTTTAAATATCCATAGCATAAAAACTTTGTCTAGACAGATTTCTCAACAGGAATTTTGAAATCACTAACAAAAGAAAAAAAGCAGTCTACCAATGCAGAAAATAAAGTACGCAAAAACCTTAAAATTTATACATTTCCATCTTTTCTATCTTGATCAATGCTATAAAGTAAGACTCCAAATACTATCATAAGCCAATTTCTGTCCATCTTTCTTCTCCTAAAACATTTACATTCCACTGTACATGTACAGATGAGCCACTGTCAAAAGAGTCTCAAGAATAATATGAAGTTCTGATTGGTCTAGGAAGATATTCCTTTTAAAATTCTTACAGGTTTCATTTCTTAAAACTTCTAGGTAATCATTCTAAATTATTAGTCTTTCTCTCTCTTGGTGGGCCAAAGGAATCTCTTCTGAAGACTTTTTTCTTTAAATTCAAAGAAACATAGAAAACGGATTTAAAGAAGTCCTGAAAGTCATCTAGTTCAACTTTAAGAAAGCAAGCAGGTAAACCAGGAATGCAAGTATATCAGTTAAGTATAAGCCCAACACAGGTGTCTACTTGAAACAAACCTCTCAATACTCCTCCCTGCCTTACCCCTGCCTTTTGCCTGCCTGGCACTGTGCCATTCAAAGTGTGGGTCCCTAGCCTGTGATACTGGCATTACCATGAAGCTTGTTAGAAATGCAGAATATCAGACCCCAGCCTAAATCTACTGAATCAGAATCTCCATTTAACAGCCCACCCCACACCTAGGATTCACACGTGTATGAACATTAAAGTATAAAATCATTTTACAAAGAGCATCAAATAACCAGTCTTCTTAAAGTTCCTAAACCGGCCGTTCTCTTCTTTAACTTCCCCAATCTGAAAACTGTCAGTAAACTGGCAACAAAAATAAGCAGATTAAATTAAAAGAAAATAGGAGTGAGAAGCCTCAGAAAAATCTGCTCAGCCTTTCCTCCTCATATAGCTTACAGCAGCCTAATTATTCCAAACTTTTGAATTAAAAGCTAAAGTTTCTTAAGGAACACTGATTTAAAGTTTCTCTTTTAAAAAAAAAAAATAAGAAATACCATCATAGAAAAATGTACGCTTCCACTAATACGCGGTCAATTCTGTTACAGAGAAACAGCAGCTAGCTGAAAGCAGGAGTTGCTCACTCACTTTCTCCTTCGTAAGAGAACCCTAATTTTATTAAGGGAAGCAAGATACTCAGCTTTCAAGAATTCTATTTCCTAGCTTCCTTTGCAAATAGGTGAGTGATCATATGACTAGTTAGCTAATAAACATAAGCAGAAGTCTGGTGGCATGCACATCCAAAATGTTTCCTTAAAAGGGGCATGAAATAGGTAGCATGTGATCGTTCTACCATTTTCCCCTTCCTCCTCCTCCTCTTTTTTTTTTTTTTTTTTTTTTGAGACAGAGCCTCAAGCTGTCACCCTGGATAGAGTGCTGTGGCATCACAGCTCACAGCAACCTCCAATTCCTGGGTTCAAGCAAGTCTCTTGCCTCTGCCTCCCAAGTAGCTGGGACTACGGGTACCCGCTACAACGCCCGGCCATTTTTTGGTTGCAGCCGTCATTGTTGTTCGGCAGGTCCAGGCTGGATTCAAACCCGCCAGCTCAGGTGTATATGGCTGGCACCTTAGCCCGCTGAGCCATAGGCGCCAAGCCCCCTTCCTCCTCTTTATGCCTGACATGCTAACATGACGATGGCGTTACCAGCCGTAACAGCCCCAAGACAAACATGAGGATACAAGTCATGTGTTAGAGAGAGATGGTAGAGTAGAAAACTAAAGACCCTGGGCCCTGATGACCAAGGAAACACCTTATCTGTTCAGCATGCCTCTAGATTTCTTCTGTGTGAAGGTAAAATAAACTGTTTTCTTTAAGCGACTGTTACTAACAACCAAACATAATTAATAGCTAATTTGAAAATTTAATATTTTCCCTCAGCTGCATAGAAAAGGAGTAAAGATTTAGAACTCTAGGCTCCTATCTATAAAACCTTTTATACACATGCCTTGGTTTAAAAACATATTGCATATGATTTAGTTAAATTAAATTCAATACTTATTATGCGACTGCTAAATACTGGGGACAAAAACTTGAATAAATGATGAGATTCTTAAAAAAAATATATTGCATATGGAAATATGGACAGAATTTGGAGAAGAACATCTTCTTCTTTATGATATAACCATAAACCTATTACCACTAAAAAGACTATCGTACCATAATTAGTAATTAAAATTTTCTTTTAAAAATCTTATGGGATTATCAAGGAGTAGGGCACTGGCCCCATATACCGGGGATGGCAGGTTCGAGCCTGGCCCAGGCCAAAAACTGCAAGAAAAAAAAAAAAAAACTTATGGGATTTTAAAAAATCATAAATAAGAGAGTAATATTGAGAAAAGTACAAATACTAACTATGAAAACCTAAAATATTATTTTTGACATCTACAGCACAAGAATTTGAGAGGTGGCTCTCTCTGTTATGCAAGTCTAACTATATATTATACCACTATCATTTCTGAAATTGTTCCTGTTAAAATCACATGTCCTTTTGTTTCTTCTAAATAGCTGTTATCTTAATCCTTAATAATTTATTAATATTTACTAATATTACTAATACTAATTTATTAATATTTACAACTATCAGTATGCTTATTCTGTGCTTTTTACAGTCTTACTACATATGTGATAATCTTATCACTAGAATCATTATCATAACTTAGTTTTGGATTCTTTACATGAGGTATCTGGAGAATCCAATTAAAGTTACTCTGATCACATCTTCAATCTTGAAACAAAAGCCTCCTCTTCTTTAGTTCATAGCTAAAGTGTTATTTAGGTTTTTCTTCCTCACTCTTTATATAATTCATTATCCAAGGAGAATATTCTCTATTTTTTTTTCTCAGTATCATTTCTTATTCTGGAAGATTTTTAGTTGAAATGAGAGTTAAAAAATGGTCTGCATCTTGTAAGTTGCACGTACATTTTCTTTTCTTTTCTTTTTTACTCACTTTGTCGCTCTTGGCAGAGTGCCGTAGCATCACAGCTCACAGCAACCTCCAGCTCTTGGGCTTAGGCAATTCTCATGCTTCAGCCTCCTGAGTAGCTAGGACTACAGGTGCCCACCACAACGCCCAGCTATTTTTTGTTGCAGTTTGGCTGGGGCCAGGTTTGAATCTGCCACCCTCAGTAAATGGGGCCAGCGCACTACTCACTGAGCCACAGGCACCGCCCAGCACGTACATTTTCTCACTCAGATGAGAAACAATACAAAAATCTCTCTTAGTCTGTACATTAAAACACTTTAATATGTGCATAATATTAGACATTTTTCTTATGCTTTTTTCCTTATATTTCCTATTTTCATCCATTTTTATATATAACAAAATATTTTTGCTATCTACCAATATTCTTCCTATCTCCCAAAGCTGTTAATCTGAAAAAAATCACCATGAATCCTTTAATATGGTTTGACTGAGAGTCATCAAAATAATAGTGTATTATTTTCAATACTGGTCTATTATGAAACATTTTAACTCCCTTTGGAGCTGCTAAAAAATGTTAAAATGAAACACTATTAAACTTAGTTTTACTTAAATTCTATACTGAAAAAATATATAGAAAACTGTTTGCAAAGGGATTTTACAAGTTTTGCTGACCAATTATTTTATAGTCAAAATTACAATGAGAAGGCAAGGTCACAATAGAATTATAACTTACCTTGAAATGGGATCTTTACATACTTTTTTGTGAACTAAAGGAAAAATTCAAAAGCAATAAATGAGTTACTCAAAATGTGTTAGTATTCAAATTTTTACCTTTTTTCTTTTTCAAACCATAAGCACATATTCAAAGTCCCTTTTATCAATAAATCAAGAAAACATTTCACAGTAAAGACTTAGTTTTATAGAAGTTAAAGAATCCCAAGCAAGTAATTTAATTCTCAATGTGCTCATTTATAAAAACCTGTTAAGACTTTACTTAATATTATTTTTCAAAACTGTTTTCTGAATATTTAAAGAAAAAAGACAAAGTTTAAAAATATATATATACACACACATACATACATATAAAATATGTCTGCTGTGACAAGAAAAAAGACAAAACTGCCAAGAAACACCTAAGGAACAAGGACTCTGGTAAACAGACCATAAAGGAGAATCAGAGTCTTGGCTTTGCTGACTCAGCAGCACATGACCATTCTCTCAGGGATGAACTTGAACTCACAAAACTCACAAGCAACTACTGAAGAAACTAAAATGCCAATATTGCTTAGATTGAGAAATTAAAATTGTCAAAAGACTTAACCTGTGGCCCACCTGGTATGTACATTTGCTTCTGTAGAAAAACAACTACTTACAATCAAAAGGTTTTTTTAATGTGAAATGGCTAAAAAAGATCCAATTTCATAACAGTGATGAACTTGTCAAAATTAAAGCCCCTAAGCCAGAACATCCTCTCTTCTGCATGACTTTTAGGTAGGCACCACCAACTCTTTCATCCCTAACATTCATCTCTTTCTGTTTCAATGTTATGAACTCCTTTCTAACTGAGGCTTTTGCTCTTTCTGCTCCTTTTGCTCCTGGAGAAATTACCTTTCGTATATATCTGACTTCCTTCAGTCTTGCCTTCATAATAAACTGTCAAGAGTTGTACAGCACCTGGCTAAATCTTGCACGTACCATCTAAAACAGAAGTTTTAGTTTTTGTTTTTCCATTAATGCCAAGTGAATTTGTGCTTATTTTTTGTTAAGTTTATTTTTTGATCAATAAATTATAAATAAATAAATGTATTCATAATAAATGAATTGATATCAGAGGTAAAGTCTGTAAGTACAAAACAAAATCAAAATTGTCTCGGTACATGAGTTCCCTATCAGTAGAAAACTGAACCTATGTTTCAGTGAAACCACAGCTTTATTGTGACTCCATTTATTTTTCCAATTTAAAAATTATTTCACATTGTACTTTCAAAAATATAAAACTCATATTCCAGAGGGTAAGTCAGCCAATAAAGCAAAATGTGAGCTACAATAGGAGATATTAGCTAAAAACTGAGTTAAAATTCTGCTCTACAATCTGTACCACTTACATAAATACTAAGTAGATAAACTCAGGTAACTTACAGAACCTCTCTCAGCTGTACCTGTGGCCCACCTGGTATGTACATTTGTTTCTGTAGAGTAGCTATTATCATTAGACACTAGGAGCTGATTAACAATGTAGCCCAGTTTAATTTAATCAAATATGCCTTATTATTCTGTTATTTTCACATAACCACCATCTATATTTAATGAATATTTTTGCTTTGCAAATTTTGGTGTGTATCTCTCTTTAATATCATAAAACATGTTTTGGAAAATGTAAATAATTAGTCCTAGAAAGTAAATGTAAGAGGTGTTTGCATTTCGGAGTTTATACAGCCATTACTACCAAATTATGAAGCAGAAGTAGAAGTGTCTGTCTACAGCCTCTATTTCTGTACTCTTCTCTCATCTCCCCACACCACCTCCCCATCAAGTATTCTTGTCCTCTACAACTTTTTTACTCGCCAAGGATCTGGTGTACACTTATACCTATGAATGATGACTGGACCAACATGTTATCTCTCCAGAGCTAAAACTCTGTTCCCAACAAAAATCTAATGGCTGATTAAGAAAGAAAGTAAGAAAAATGTTTCTGTGACAGTAAGGTAAACATAGTTCGTTGAAATCATAACACATATATTTAAACATAGGAATAAAGTTAACTTTAACAGCTATTTTACAATTTGTTACAATAGCTAGTATAGTTCTCTGAATATGTATAAACATTTTTCCTATTATCAATGAAAATTTTAAGAAAGAAAACGTTGAGCTTAGGCCATAATGGAATAACACCTTTTACAGCAATTTGGATGAAGCTAGAGACCATTTTCCTAAGTGAAATATCTCAGGAATGGAGAAACAATTACCTCATGTTCTCGCTTAATGGGTGTACATACATATACAGGATATATATAACGTGCCATAATTACATTAGAACTAAGAAAAGGGCAGCGCCTGTAGCTCAGTGAGTAGGACGCCGGCCCCATGCACCGAGGGTGGCGGGTTCAAACTCAGCCCTGGCCAAACTGCAACAAAAAATAGCCGGGTGTTGTGGCAGGCACCTGTGGTCCCAGCTACTGGGAAGGCTGAGGCAAGAGAATTGCCTAAGCCCAAGAGGTGGAGGTTGCTGTGAGCTGTAACGCCATAGCACTCTATCGTGGGTTTTAAAATGAAGAATCTGCATCTAAAAAAAAAAAAAAAAAAAAAAGGAGAAAAGAAAAGAATCTAAGAAAGGTAGAGGGTGGGAGGAGGGTGAGGGATCAGAAATTACTTATCACAAACAATGTATAAGATTCATATACACGTGAATATGTTTTGTTATATGTAAGACACATATAACAAAAAATAATACCACCTAAATCTGAAATTTAAAAATTGACTACAGTACACCACCAGATGTGGTGGCTCATATTGTAATCCCAGCACTATTGGAGGCCACGGAGTTGAGAATCATTTGTGGCCAGGAGTTTGAGAATAGCCTGGCAATATAGTGAGACTCTATCTCTTTAAAATGTGAAAAAATTAGTTGGGTGTGTTGGCACATGGCTGTAGTCCCTGATGCCCAGGGAGCTAAGTTAGAGGACTGCTTGAGCCCTAGTGTTTGAGCCTGAAGAGAGCTATGAAAATGCCACTGTACTCCAGCCTGGGTGACAGAATCAGACCCCGGTCTCTAAAAAGGAAAGAAAAGGGGAAAAAAACCCTAAAAAACAACTCAAATGTCCAACTATAGGAAAATGACTCTAAGTTATGTAATAGTTTCTGACCACAGGTGTTTTTTTAATTTAGCTAAATTTTAACTGTCATGAGAGTGAGAACAATATATCCAGTGTCTACAACAATGTCTAACACACAGTTGCCACTCACTGAATGTTCAGAGAATAACTAAATTTAACTTCCTAACATAAAAAGTTCTTCAATTTCTGTTAAAGAGCATCCTGAATTCTTTCTGAAGAATACATATAAAAAGTCTTCTAAAAAATCTGAAATTTTTAAGACTTTTACTCTGTTCCCTTGGTTTTATGTTATGTTTAAGTATCATTATAAATTTTTAGTTTTTAAACTGCTTATGTTCTTTCTTTCATAACTGTCTTTATTTTTATAATTCCTCTCAACTTTGATCCACATGTATATATTTACTCCCTCATTTACTAAATCACTTTCTCATAATAAAACATTTAAGGTTTTTATTTTAATTAGAAATGTTCCAACAAACACGAGACAATAAAATTTTAAAACCTACTTTGTAACAGTTACTGAATAACACATATGTTAACACATATGTTTAAACTTAGGAATAAAGAAAAGCTCTTGCTCCCTCAAGAAAAGCATATTACATGTGTTCTCACATTGTTCCTTTATTCATGATAGTCTAGTATTTTTTGTTTGCTTTTATTTTTTAACCATAACATGCACATGCAACTGTATAACAATATGATTAATACATCAATTAATGAAATCCCACTGTTGAATATTTATGTTGGATTTTCCTCCCCTGGCTAATCAATTA
The DNA here is from genome assembly GCA_963573935.1 of Arctocebus calabarensis. Lineage (NCBI taxonomy): Eukaryota > Metazoa > Chordata > Mammalia > Primates > Lorisidae > Arctocebus > Arctocebus calabarensis. Next base: position 22,110 of record CAUYON010181998.1, read on the forward strand.
TTGTCGTTTAGTTAAGCTATCCAAATTTTTGTCATTACAGGGAAATCAACAGAAATAACTGGTTGAATCTAAATTTAAAAATAAAATAGCAAAATACAAGAGAAAATTTTGGAAAAGTCACAAAAATTCTTTAAAGGAAAAAAACTGGAAAATCATCCTACACATTCCACAGTAATTATTATTTGAAAACCAGTGGCCAAGAAATATTAATTTTAAACCAAATCATTCTTGGGTATTTAATCAAAGCAATTTTGACCATATCACAAGCTACCCTTATTTACTGTTCTCAGAATTTGCCAGATTTGTAGATGATATTTATTCTATGAGAATGATGTTTTACCCTGTATGATCCCCAAGTAAAATCTACTTCATGTCTGAAAGCACGTACTGTCTTCTCTGTGAAGCCTTACCTCATTCCTCCAGACATGTATAAATAGCCGTTCCCATACGCACCTTTATTGTGCATAACTCCATTGTACATTTTACCAGTATGTAAAGTAAATATCTAATTACACATCTGTCTCTTCCATTACACTTCCATTAGACTACAAGTTCCTTGGAAGCAGAAACCATGTCTTATTATTTTTATGTTCTCTGCCCTATCCTATCACAGTAAAATGTTAATAAAACTGCTAGAAAAATACTTGAGTTACAATCTGACATAATCAATTCAACATTTATAAATGCCTACTTAGGACTGGCCATTTACAAATGGTATAAAAGGTTATGAACAAAAGCATGGATCTTCACCCTAAGAAGCTTAAAGGTTAATGGAATATAAGTAACTATAAAACCCATAAAATAAATCTTATAACAGATGTAAAAATGAAGTGGTATGTGTACACAGTAAAGAAAGAAATTAATTCTATGAGTAAAGGAGGGATCAGGAAAGATTTCCTAGAAGAGGTAGTAAGTATTTCAGATAAACCTTAAAAAATGATAAGGACTTAAATGCAGAACACAAATGCTTTCACACAGTAAATGAGAAAAATCCCACGAATGTTATGTCGAACAGGTGGATGAAAATATCTCAGAGTGTATATGAAGCCCGCACATTGTACTCCATGATTGAACTAATGTACACAGCTATGATTCAATAAAAAAAAAAAAAGTAAAAAAAAAAAATGATAAGGACTTTAAGAGACAGAAATGGTAAGAAAATAGAGAACTGATTAAATGCAGTCTGGCTTTCATGTATAGTACGTGAGGAGGAATACTAAAAAAGAGTAAAGAATAGATTAGGAGCAGTTCCTAGACATACTTTATGTTTTTTATTTATTTGTTTATTTATTTTTTAAGAGACAGAGTCTCACTTTATGGCCCTCGGTAGAGTGCTGTGGCGCCACAGCTCACAGCAACCTCCAACTCCTGGGCTTAGGCAATTCTCTTGCCTCAGCCTCCCAAGTAGCTGAGACCACAGGCGCCCACCACAACGCTCGGCTATTTCTTGTTGCAGTTTGGCCAGGGCCAGGTTCGAACCTGCCACCTTCAGTATAAGGGGCCAGCACCCTACCCACTGAGCCACAGGCACTGCCCCCCAGACATACTTTAAATGATTTGGAATTTAGAGAAGTGAATTTGTAACAATTTAAACTGGCAAGTGAGATTTCTTCTTTGTATTCCAAACTACACCCTCAAAACTATTTACTATCAAGTAAATTTCAAAGCCCAAAGAATATCAATACTACATGTGATTTTTTATATATATAATTTTTATCCAAGCAGTCAAATCAGATAGGATTTTAGGAGAGGGGAATTAAAGACATATTTCAAAGTGGGCATAATGAGTTTAAACATATCCAAAGTATCCCACATAAAATTAATCTCAATTATATTTTCATTTACACTACAAAAAACAGAAAAAAAGAAAAAAGTTTAAAAATATATATACTTACTGTAACACAGCCTTTTGAAGCTCCTTTTATTTTACCAATATAGACAGAAGTAAAAATGAAATCCAGTTGTAGATCCGTCTCATTACTAGGCATAATACAGGAAATGTTTTCCACAACAGGATTATATGGACCTGATTCAGATGATGCCTAACAAGGAATAAATTATAAAATGCATATAACCCTAAATATTACATAAATGCCAAAAATGATTTTTCACAAATTCTTCATTACATTTCTATTAATGAATTTTGAAGGATTTTACACTGTTCTTACTGTAAAGAAATAACTATCCAGATTTTTTCTTTCTGAAAAGGTATACGTATATGATTTACCTTGAGAAAATTATGCCAAATAGTTGAATCCAAAATTAAGCCATGGTCTCATTTGATATTCTCTAATTAGCTTTATTCATATTCTTAACTCTATAGAAATAAATTTAGATTTACATAGTGCCATAGTTTAAAATGAGTTTTAAAATATGTTATCTCTTTTAATGTCCACAACCACCCCACAGGCAGGTTTTTCTCCCCTATTTCAAGAATAAAGTTAATAGATGTTTGGATTGGTTAAGTGACTTAACCAGGGTAAAAAACAAAACTAAGATTCAAACCTAGGTTTCTGATTCCAAGTTAAGTGTTATTTCAGTCACCTAAGATTGCTTCCATTGACCAAGATAATGTTCTTGCTATTACAATGAAAACATCTAAGTGCCTAAGAACCAGCTGTTACTATGTATATCAAATGTATGTGCTCCACTATACTCTATGCTTGAAGATAGCCAACCAAAAATGGTTCAGACTTGCCTAAAACTTCAAAAATTCATACCACTTCCACTCAACTACATAACTTTGCTTTTAAATTATAATAGACCACCAGGCAATGTCAGCAGCATTTGCTTCCCACCATCTTTTACACCTCTTTCAGGTCACTTTTTCAACTCCACATTTGCCTAGAGCCTCTGCACATTATCTTTTTCTCAACGCTAATATCACAAATGACTAAATAAATTACCACTACAGCAATTATTATGCATGTGTACTCACTCCCCTTCTACTTTTAATGAATGTGATCATTCCTCATCTAAAACATATATCATACTCATTTTTAACCCAGCTCACGATGCCATTTACCTGCTTAATTGAATTTCCTTGTCATTCTCATCTTTTATTGTTTAGTATACTATCTTCTTATCCCCTAAGTAAAGAAGGGAATCAAATCAACTATAAGTGGCTCCAACCAATCAGACAAATAACTGTGATTTTTTTTTTTTTTAATGATACAAGGAAAGGCTAGTTTAGAAATAATTTCTTACTGGGTCTCATATTTCATAAAGACTGCCTCCTAAAAATGACCAATCCATGTTTCTCATAACTCATTTAAAACAGGAAACAAGGGAGGGCATGAAGATGTGACATTCTGTCTCACATGTCTTGGTAGATCTCTACAGTATTTGCTGTTAAGCTATCATTAAGAATTCTATAAATTCTACAGATGTTATTTTCTTATAATATGAATATTTCGTACTGCCTTGGCAATTTATGTACTGCCAAGGCAACTATAATTCTTCTGTAAGTTCAAATTCATTACCAACAATGATAACTTTAAATATAAATAAAATTAAGCCATCATCAAATAAGCTATTGACCCAATCTGGCAAGAATGTTTACATTTTTGCAGTCATTCAGAACAAAGCTGTGGAGGTGATTTCTGTGTGGAGTGCTAAATCAAAAGAAATACTCTTGAAACAATAATCAGACCAAGCTTTTTGCACAGATCCAGCCAAACTGTTTATCACATGCTCTGACAGCCTCTGACATTATTCAAATAACAAATCAATAGAATTTTACCATAATTCTGCACTAGGGGTCACTGCCAAACATTTCTTACAAATAGGGTAATCAGAGGCTAAACAAGAAAGAACACAGACAATAAATGCTTTGAACATGATTTTGGACCTACATTCTTCAAAGGACTGAATTAACTAGCTAACTTAAACTGACACACTTACATTTACTATTTTCTATAAGAAGAGACAAAGGACTTACCAAACTTGATGGGTTTTTGACACTGTTAGAAATGCTTTTGTATATTGTATCATTTAATACTTAAAATAATCTTGTGAGGTAGATACGATTATCCTCATTTAACATATGGGAAATTCAGAATTAAGGAAGTTAAAGTGACTTGCCCAAATGGCACAGCCAGGATCTGAAAACAGGTCTATGTATCTTCAGAAGTCATGTTCTTTCCTCTGTCTCATACTGCCTTTGATAAGTGAGGACAAGGAGCAATTCCAAGTAGCCATAATACTCCAAGACCAGATAGAGAAATACCAGAAACTGATTCTAGAAAATGTTTTGATAAAATAGCTAAAGAAATCCAATAAGAACCATTAAAAAATTGAAAATCATTCAAGTCTTAGGCTAGATGGAAAAAATATAATTATTTGTTGACCAGGAAAAAAAAACAGTATAATCCTTTTGTTTCAAAATAAAAACAATTACGTACTTCACTTAAACTAGCATAAAAATCATAAAATCCAAACTAAGAAAATTTATAATTTTTATTACAGTATTCTGCTTGATAAAACAAATAATAGTTATTAGTCAATAATGTATATTTTGCTGTTAATCTGTGACAAAGAAGAAATAAATTACCTGTACAGATTCACATGTAGTCAATGGTAATTCTGACAACACTGATTCAGAGGTATTCTGATTTTCATTAGTGAGCTCATAATCTTGCTTAGGTTGTAATTTAAGAATTTCTGAATCTTTATGTTCCATGGGTCCTTCTTCATCACTGGAAACAACAACTAAAAAGAAAAAATATATTTTAAATGTGTTACAATAATCATATTAAAAGAGAACTTTTTTCCTTTGAGATAGTCTCATTTTGTTGCCCTCGGTAGAGTGCTGTGGAGTCATAGCTTTCAGCAACCTCAAACTCTTGGGCTCAAGCGATCCTTTGCCTTAGTCTCCCAAGTAGCTGGGACTACAGGGGCCTGCCACAATGCCTGACTATTTTTTTAGAGACAGGGTCTCATTACTGCCCAAGCTGGTCTTGAACTCCTAGCTCAAGCAATCCATCCTCCTCGGCCTCCCAGAGTGCTAAGATTACAGGCATGGGCCACTGCGTCTGGCCTAGAACGTTAACCTAATGCAATATATCTTTAATAAACCCATTAAATTTAATCATAAAAATTTATTCAATTTAGAAACCTGCCTATCAAGTTTCTAAATCTGATTTATACTAGTTATATACAATGTTCCCATGTCAGTGTTATTATTCAACAGTTATTTGCAACCTTACTTTCCAGAGAATAAAGTCATGAGGTAGCCTTAAGTACAAGGTCTAGCTCTAACAATAGATTGTGCCATAGCTCTAATTGGTACTTTAAATTTTGATACTTCTGGAAAGGTAAATGGATAGCTAAGGAAAGATGTGGGATGCTATTGACTCTGTATCCTTTCAAACCTTTTAAACTTTTTGTATCATGTGACTACATTAACTACTCAGAAATAATTAAATTAAAATGGTAATAGTTGAATAGTACTCAAATTCTCCATACTTCAGCTTCATTAACCAGCTGACAATAATAATAGTCCTTGGAGAATACATTGAAACTATTGAGTTACACTACTAGTGTACTAATGAAAGAAAAAAATCAGGTTCTCTGCCAAGTATTCCATTAGTTTACCTAAATCAATATTGAAAGATTTATGAAGGAAATTCCAAAACCCCAAGTCTTTTTTCCTACAATTAATATATTCCATAGCAATGTTACAGACAGCTTATCTCCTTAGCAAAATTTGCTCAATAAGAGAAGAAAGAAAAACAACTAAGTAAAGCAGAGAAAATCGGTACCTTTCTAATCTTCCTGTTACTTACTTGGTTCAGCAGAGATCAATGACTGGGTCCCTTCACTGTGTTCACTTAGAATAGGCTTTTCTATTGTATTCGACTCATTCTCATCCTTCTCAACCACAGTATCACTGAAAATAGAGCTTTCAAAAGTTTCAGTGGTTGAACAGGCAGAGGCACTTTTGGAGGCAGCACTCAAATCCACCTCTTGACTATTTGGTGGTTTAGGAAAATCACTTTCTATATGTTTAGGTATAATTTCTTCAAGCATTTCTGGGTCCTGATGATAGCTTTCACTTGACTTTTCAAATTCAGTGCATAATGTTGAGTCATTTTCTTGTTCTTTCTGAATATAAGCATATAAAAAAACATTTTTCAAATCTGGCTTATTTAAACTATAATTGTGAGATTTAAACTTTAAAAAAGATAAAAATAAAAATATATCATTTCTGTAACTACATGGATAGAAAACTAGACAATTATATTACTTTATGCTTGCCAGTGTCTCCTAGGTATAAAAATGTAGAAATTGGTCTGTCCAATCTAATGCCTAAATAATGATTATGAGAGATTCCCATCTTTACAAGTGGTTCAGATGGTCTCTCACAATCTAAGTCAACTTCAGAATGACATTTTTTTAACATTTTTATTTTGTAAAAGTAATAAGACCTTGTGAACAACTGCTTTAGTAACAAAAGCAAAAAATTTAAAATTTAACAGGGTAACAACATTAAAAATTATGAAAATCAACCACTGCCATCAATATCTCCATTACTCTATCACTCTGAATTATGTTTATAATTATAACCCAAAGCCACTACAAGGTCCTGAAACAGCTTGCAAATTAAAAGAATCAAAAGGCTATCTTACAGTATCGTTTTATAGCTAACTACATGCTAGGTCTTTGAAAAACAGGTAATGTATGTACAAGGAATGGTAATTATTACTTATGATAAATTGCCTAAAAAAATAAAATAATAAATTGCCTAAACTCTAGATAAGTAGAAGCTCAAAAATTTGGTAAGTAAATGACTGCTGAAAAAATAAATCCAATAATAATTTTACAGAGCAAGTGAAAAAATAAGTGACTGTGCAGCATGAATAGTATAACTAGAATAAAGAAAAAGAAATAAAAGTAAGTCTGGAGGGTGTACACCAAACTCCTAAGAAGAGACTGGTATTGGAAAAAGAGCAATTTTAACTTTGTACTCATGTATAACATTTGGAATTTGTTCAAAAAACTCTGTATTATAGAGAAAAGTTACTTTTAAAATGTTTTCTTAAAAAAAAGCTAGCAGAGAGCCAAAAAGAGAGAAACATGATCAGAAAAGCAGAAAGCTGAAGGAACATTATTTGGCTACAGTCAGTTCATTTCAGTACAGAAATATTTCCTATGACATTTAAATACCTCTACTTACTATTTGTTCTGTTGACATATCCAAAGAAGGAGTAGAATTACAAGAATTAGGTAAATTACTTCTCATCTTTTTTTTTGTCTTCCTGGAAATCTGAGCAGGTTCCATTTTTAAATTAGAACATGTAACATCCTTGTTTCTACTGCCCTTTTCAAGATGATCACTGCCATTGTTAAGGTCTGAAAAAAACAAAAGATGTATAAATATGGCCCAAAAGTACAGAAAGAGGGGCTGGATATGGTGGCTCACACGTATAATCCTACACTCTGGGAAACTAAGGCAGGTGAATTGCTTTAGCTCAGGAGTTAGAGACCAGCCTGAGCAAGAGCATAACCCTATCTCTAAAAATAGCACAGCATTGGGCTCCTATCCCCGACTACTTGGGAGGTGGAGGCAAGAGGATCACTTGAGCCCAAGAGTATGAGGTCGCTGTGAGCTATGACACCATGGCACTCTACTGAATGTGACAAGTGAAACATAATATAAAATTATGTCCAAAAATATAAAAAAGAACGGAGAGAATCCCTTCAAGAAGAGCTCAAAGAAACATCATTAAATTTACTATACTACATCCTAAGGTCATTGCAACTAAGTCTACTGCTAAATTCTCATGTGGACACTGCATAAAGTAAGACATGCCCTATTTAATCTATATAGACAAAGTAAGTGTTCATCATACAATAGATGTGAAGCAACAACAACACATAAAGGAGTATCCTTTTTGAAAGTAACCAAAGCAAAGCAATCAAACCATATTTTTCCATTTGCTATAAATGCATTGGGGTATAACACCAAAAAGGTCTTGATAAAATTTGGAAAATTCATGTCTGAAAAAAGTTTTACTAATTCATTGTGATCTCATAAACTAGCCTTCTTAAAATGTAAGTCACATAAATACATAAATTTTTAAGTGGAAAGGAACTATATAACTTGAGTAGAATGTTCATTGCTACTCTAAAAAGCAGCCAAAACACATTTCCTTAGCAACTGACTGTAATTTGTGATCATTCACAAGGCTATCAATTTTCTTGACAATTTGTTTCTTCTTCTTAATTATCAAAGCCCTGTCATTTTAAGTTTCCAATAAATCCATCCCTCTAAAGAAGGAAAAAAGTGCTTCCTTTTGTAAGTCAAGAAGGCATCATTTTGTAACCCATGTCAATTATTACTAAAAATGCTTAGTATTTCAGTTAGCAAATAAATGTACTGTACAAAAATACCTTCCAAATAGTTCTACTTAAGTAACTGAACCATTTTACTTTCTGAATCTGTATTAAATAAGTACTAACTCAAAATTTATATACAGTAAGTCACAAAGCAGTTTTCTTTAATTCACAACTTTTAATTAATCTTAAACTGGTCTGACCTCACCATTCAATGAAAAGTTCTTCAACATCACACACTTTCTCTTCAAACTATTCTTGCTCTTACTCTACCTTGAGCAACTTCTAATAACTAACATACATGATAATTTGTCATTGCTGTTGCTTTAAAAGGCGGCACTGAGATAGAATTAAGGGCAAAACCTCCAAAATAGTTAATTGTCTTTCAATTTCCAAAGAAAACACTATACTTGCTCTCTCAAGAAAATAAACCTCCCTCTAAATCGTTAATACAATATTTAGAAAAGCCCATTAAATCTTATTTGCAATATTATAAAGTAGTCAAATACAATCTCTAAACATAAATAATGCACTATAATTTCTAAACAAACACTACAGTTAAAAAAACTGATGAGGCTCGGCACCTATGGCTCAACGGGCTAAGGTACCAGCCACATACACCTGAGCTGGCAGGTTCGAATCCAGCCCAGGCCCGCCAAACAACAATAATGGCTGCAACCAAAAAATGGCCGGGCGTTGTGGTGGGTGCCTGTAGTCCCAGCTACTTGGGAGGTGGAGGCAAAAGACTCGCTTGAGCCCAGGAATTGGAGGTTGCTGTGAGCTGTGATGCCACAGCTCTCTATCCAGGGTGACAGCTTAAGGCTGTCTCAAAAAAAAATAATAATAAATAAATAAATAAAACTGATGAAAGTAAAAGGGGCTTGAGAAAAAATGATATAGGAATTTTCCTTTAAACAATTCGTTATTTGTACATCAGTCAAATGTGTTTCATGGGAAACAGGAATAACTTTATTATATAGAGCTAGACATTGTAAAAATAGGATTCTACCTGTAGAATGCAATTTAGTCTGCAAATATTACTAATATATAAAATTAAAGAAGTGGAGGGTGGGGGAAGGGGAGAAAAGACAGAGAAGGAAGGAGGAGGGTGGGAGATCATGGTGTGTGACACATCTTTTGGGGGCAGGACACAACTATAAGAGGGACTTTACCTAACAAATGCAATTAGTGTAACCCGATTCTTTGTACCCTCAATGAATACCTAACAATAAAAAAAAAAAAGTTATTTCCTATTCCAAGGGTACATGAATATTAATCTATATTTTAGTCAGTATCTTAGAAATACTACTGGTAACTAATTCTGAGTTTTGTAAGAAGTAGAGCCTTAAATTTATTTTTTCTAAATGACTGTCAGATTATCTAATTATTATATATTAATCAGTCTATCCTTTGCCCAATGATTTGAAGTGCCATCCTTATCATACCATAAATTATATCTATCTGTCCCAGTACTGGTACTACATTGTTATCATTATTGTATTTTCATAATATGTTTTAATATACGGTAGAACATGTTCACCCATTAATGCAAAGAGTTAATCTTCAAAGAGTTGTTATTCTCTTTTGAATTATTCTTAGCTACCCGCACAATTCTTCCAGATCAATTTTAAAATAATTTTATCTAGCTAAAAAACCGCCAATGGTATTTTTTATTATTGAAATTGTATTAAATGGACAGCTTTAACTAGAGAGAGCTTAATCTCTTAACTATATTTAGACTTTTACTTAATAAACCCTTTAATTCAAGCTGTTTTTTTTGAGACAGAGTTTCACTATATCACCCTTGGTAGAGTGCTGTGGTGTCACAGCTCACAGCAACCTCAGACTCTTGGGCTGAAGCAATTCTCCTACCTCAGCCTCCCAAGTAGCTGGGACTACAGGCGCCCACCACAACCCCCAGTTACTTTTTGGTTGTAGTTGTCATTGTTGTTTGGCAGGTCCGGGCCAGGTTCGAACCTGCCAGCCCCGTGTATGTGGCCAGCGCCCTAGCTATTGAGCTATAGGTGCCAAGCCTCAAGCTATCTTTTTGCTTATTCAATAATTTTTATAGTTTTTCATATTAACCCTACATATTTTTATTGAGTTCCTGGTTTTTAAATATAATGCCTTTCATGATATTTTCTAATTGCTTATTATTATTATAAAAATGCAGTTAATTGGCTTGTTGTTCGTATGTCAGTAGTTAGGGCGCCAGCCACACACAGCAAGGCAGATGGGTTCGAACCCAGCCCGGGCCTGTCAAACAATGACAACTGCAACAAAAAAATAGCTGGGCGTTGTGGCAGGCGCCTGTAGTCCCAGCTACTTGGGAGACTGAGGCAAGAGAATCACACTTAAACCCACAGGACTGAGGTTGCTGTGAGCTGTGATGCCACCACAATCTACCGAGGGCAACACAGTGAGACTCTGTCTCTCAAAAAAAACAATGATGTTAATTGCTTAATATTTATTTTGTAACTAGGTATCTAAATATATCATTTCTTAGTTCAAAAATAATTTCTAACTGATTCATTTAGGTTCTATATTACCTCTAATTATAATGTTATTTTCTCTTTGCCAATACACCAAGTTTGTGCTATTTCTTTGCCTTATTGTTTTGGGTAGAATATTAAAAATAACATTGAACAATAATAATTAATTAATTAATTAATCAATTTAATTAAAGAAGTGGCTCAATGCCTGTAGCTCAGAAGCTAGGGTGCCAGCCACATACACAAACAATGACAACTACAACAAAAAAAAATAGCCGGGCCTTGTGGTCGGTACCTGTAGTCCCAGCTACTTGGGAGCCTGAGGCAAGAGAATTGCGTAAGCCCAAGAGTTTGAGGTTGCTGTGAACTGTGATGCCACAGCCCTCTACCCAGGGTGACATAGTGAGACTCTGTCTCAACATAAATAAAGAAAGAAATAAAATAAATTAAAGAAGTGACAAAATCTTGTAAACAAAAGAATATTAAATATTTCTAACATTATTTTGGTAAAATCAAAATCCACAAGGAAAATTTAGGACACTAAAAAAGAATGGTATACCTTGTGTTTAATTCAGAATTCTCATTAATTTATGGGTTTATGTTATACTGATAATAGACACAACTATCTATATGTGAAAAAATATTTTGATTTTTAATAAAGGTTCAATACTTAATTTTCTTAAAAACATTTTACCTATCAGTAGTACCTTTAGGGATATTAAAATACAAAGTGTCCCTTTTATTATGTAATCTCAGCCAATGCACATCTAAAATTTCACAGTAATACTCCAGTTTCTCTTCAGATTGTATAACTCTTTTACCTTTTTTTTAAAATTCCACTGTAATCTTGAGGTAGTACACATGGACACAAATAAGAAAGCTTTTTATTCAAATATTCCTGCTCGTCCCAGGAGAACAGTGGAATCTGAGTCTAACAATTGTACTATTAAGTATCTCAACTAAGCCCCCTTGTACAAATACTTTATTTTTAATGGGTAATAAAAGAGATAGTCATCCTTCAGTATCTGCAAGAGATTTGCTCCAACATCCCCAGAACTGGGCAGCATCTGTGGCTCAGTGAGTAAGGACGCCAGCCCAATACACTGGAGGTGGCAGGTTCAAACCCAGCCCTGGCCAAACTCTGCAAAAAAAAAAAAAAAAAACCACAATCCCCAGAACAGCAAAATCCATGAATCCTCAAGTCTCTTAATGGTGTAGTATTTGCATATAATCTATACACATGCTCCCATATACCTCATATCATTTCTAGATTATTCATAATACCTAATACAACATAAATGCTGTGTAAATTGTTATTATAGTATATCATTTTTTACTGTTATGTTGTTATTTTTTATTTTTTGCCCAAATATTTCCCATCAGTGGTTGGCTGAATCCACAAACATGGAAATCATGGATAGAGAAAATCGACTACAATTATTTCTGACAAAAGTACAAATCATTTTTTTAAATGTCTTTCATTATATACTGAGAGTAAAATTTGTCTTTATAAAGTCAAAGTATTTTCTCCAAAGATTGCCCTCATAAGAGGTTCAGTTGGTTTCCTATACACCCAGAAGTAATTAGTCTAGTTTCCTTTTTCTTTCCCACGAAAAAGGCTACTGAAAGAATATAGAAATAACTGTATCCCAAATGAATTTAATGAATTTTTATACAGTATCATTAAAGAACTTTTATTATTATGAATATCATGTAAAATCATTCAGAAAATTAAATACCTGAACTGTTTGAAGCTATCTGTTTTCCATGAGATCCCTGAAGGTGTTAGTTTCATAAATGAATAATATGGTAATTTTTCTACAAGTTTTGGTAAAATATTTTTAAATCATGAAAGCGATTAAAAAGGGGGAAAGTCAAATCATTAAACCAATATGCAAGGAGGCCTACAAAACATTTTCAGAAATCTGGACTGTGTTTACCTTCAAATTTGCTAATAGTGGCTTGTTTTGGCATCTCCTAGAGGTGAAAGAAATTCTAATAAACAAAAAAGGTAAAGAGGAAAGATAGCAGGAAGCTAATAATAAAGCAGTGTTATCAATGTTCATGGAAATAACACTTAGAAATGGCTAAGCATTGTAATTTTACACCTATATCCTCAGCCTCCACAAAAAAAGAAAAGAGAAAAGAACATTTAACTTTGGGGATTCGTAAATTTAACATTTAGGATTAGTGAATAAATCAAAAAATGTGTACTACAGTATATAAAGAGGTTTAACAATTATCTTCGTGTTATGAATTAATCTGCCTTTAAAAAAAAGATGAAAGTCCTTGATCACTATATAAAGACATTAATACTCTACCTTTAATAAGTTTCGCCAGTACACTGCTAAGATGCAGTAACAGTATGATCAAAATATTTCTGAATGTATATGAATCGTGCCCTGTGATTGCACCAATGTACATAATTATGATTCAATAAAATTATTAAAAAAAAAAAAAAATCTCAGAGGCACCAACCAGAAAAAAAAAAAAAGAAAGAAAAGATGAAAGTTATTTATAACTTGAAAACTATCATAAATGCAATAATCAAAAATCAAAATTCCAACAGTTTTCTAAGGTTCACAAACCTTCAGGCTCAATATCAGACATTAAAACAGAAGGGTCATCATCATCTCTTCGCTTTTCTTTACTGCGTGCAATCTGCTTTCCTGATTGTGAACCCCTGCAAAATAGAATGATATACTGAATTGTAATAAAGCCCACATGAATTTAGAAGCCACATGGTATATATTCAAAATTAAAAATTACAAATACATTCCTGTATGGCAGACTACATGACCTGAGTAGTGCAAAAAATACTGAACTCAGATACAGAAATAATTTATCCTCCCCATTCTACCTTTAAATTTCCCATGTGTCACTGGGGGAAAAAAATAGGATATCCATTCTGCAGGATTGTGCACATGTGAAATGAGTAAAAGAATAGTATTAAATAAGTCAAAGAGGTTTAAAAGTACAAGTATTAAATAAGTCAAAGAGGTTTAAAAAGTAAAACTCCAAGAACACAAGTACCAAGTTAAATGAACCTATGTGTAATCAGAATTATAAGCCAAAACTAATTTTTTTTTTTTTTTTTTTGAGACAGAGTCTCACCCTTGGGTAGAGTGCCATGGCATTATAGCTCACAGCAACCTCAAACACCTGGGCTTAAGCAATTCTCTTACCTTAGGCTCCCAGGTAGCTAAGACTACAGGAGCCTGCCACCTGGCTATTTTTAGAGACGAGGTCTCACTCAGGCTGGTCTCGAACCTATGAGCTCTGGCAATACACCCACCTTAGCCTCCCTTGTGCTGGAATTACGGGCGTGAGCCACCACGCCCAGACCCCAAAGCTAATTTTCAATATTATTTCAAGCATGGTTCACATATCAAATGGTGAGTACAAAACAAAGTATAAAGTGTGGTAATGAATTCTGCCTACAGAGAAAATAAGTTAAACCACCTAAGGTGCTAGATAATATTAAAAATATAAGGTTAAGTGGAAAACAAACCTTAACAAACTTTGGGATGACCAGCATAAAGTCACTAGTAATAAATATTTAGAAATACAAAACATACTATAACATATAAGTACATACATGTGAAATAAAATATTATATTAAAACTTAGACTAGAAATATCCAAACCTATTTGGATAGTGGATAACTCCAAGGAGGAACAATAATAGAATCAGTGAACATAATCAAAAGGAAACACTAGCAGCCAGCCGTAGTGGCTCACGCCTCTAATCTTAGCACTCTGGGAGGCCAAGGTGGGTAGATTGCCTGAGCTCACAGGTTCAAGACCAGCCTCAGCCAGATTGAGACCCTGTCTCTAAAAACAGCCAGGCATTGAGTTGGACGCCTATAGTTCCAGCTACTTGGAGGCTGAAGCAAGAGAATTGCTTTAGCCCAAGAGTTTGAGGTTGCTGTGAGCTATGATGCCATGGCTCTCAACCACAGGCAACAAAGTGAGACACTGTCTAGAAAAGAAAAGAAAGGAAAGGAAAAGAAAAGAAATACTGGAGATCAAAACACTGTAATAGAAATAACAAAAGCTTCTAATCAGCTTACTAGTAGGCTGGACATGAGAAAAGAAAAAAATCCTTGAATCTGTGTATGTATTAATAGAAATTTTCAAAACAAGCAAGAAAATAAGAAAAAAATGTAATATTGAAGAACATTAGGACAATTACAAAAGGTGTGCTATAGGCATAATGGGAATACTATGGAGAGAAGAGAGAGAAATAAAAGAAATATATGAAGGTATAATACCTGAAAAATTTCCCCAAGTTATAGACCAGGAAGTTGAAAGAACATCAAGCAGGATAAATGCTCAAAAAACAGCACCTAAGGCATATCATACTAAGCTGCAAAAATCAAAGTTTTTTTTTACATACTCATAAAATGCAGAGGGGTAAAATCCTTAACTACAAAAGAATGAAAAAAAGAATTACATCTGGCTTTTTCTCAGAAACCAGGCAAGCAAAAAAGAATGTGGAGTGAAATCTTCTAAGTGTTCCGAGAAGAAAAAAAGACCAGCCTAAATTCTGTTTCCTACGAAAATATCCTTAGAAATAAAGACATTGACAAACAAAAAATATACAAATCTATTGCCAATCAACCAGCCTTTCAATGTTAGAAATTCTTCACAAGAGGGGAGGAGTCAAGATAGCCAACTAGAAGCAGTTTTTGCCAAAAGCTCCTGTCCAGAAGGAGCGATATTAGACTGAAGTGGACTCAGAGAAGCCAAAGGAGGGAGCTGAACACAGAAAGAAGAGAGCGATCCACACATCATTTCTGCTAAGGCAAGTGGTGGGGTCAAGAAAGAGGGAAAAAGACAACTAAGATCAAGTATGGAGCAACTAGTTGGAAGGGGCCTTTGCCAAGAGGATGGGAGACCCCTCCCCCAAGTGGGAGGCCCACAGTGGGCTTTTCAGAGCAAGCAGGGAACAAAAGGACCTCTCACTTCACCCCACAGGAGAGAGCTGCCAAATTACAGGCTCACATCAGTGAAGTCCCCACTCCAAGCCTAGGCCCCATCCTACCTGGCACAAAAATGAACAAATATTTTCTCCACAATTCTAAGCAAAGAGCTCACCCCTCTCCCTTTCCTGTTTGCCTGAAAGACTGCCCCCTCCAGAGGCCAGAGTGTTTAGAGAGTTTGTTGAGAGGCTGGGGCATTCTGTGGCTGCTGAGCTGCAGCCCAGAAACAGTGGTGCTACAGTTCTAACTTTGGTGGGAAGAGGAGTGAAACTTCCTGACTCCCTTTTCCACTAGAAAAGACCACTCTCTAGCCCCTCAGGATTTCTCAGACAGATCTGCCTGCGGATTTCTGTTTCCTGTCCACCTGGCAACCCTCTGAACTTGTTTATGAGGGCATTGCTAACACCACCTGAGCAAGTTTGACTGAACTAGTGGCCAGAGTTTTCAGACTAGTGACCCTCTGAACTTGTTTAGGTGGGCATTGCTAGCACAGCCCGAGCAAATTTGTCTGGAACTATGTAGCCAGAAGTGTCCATTGGGTGCCCTCTGAAATGACGCAGCAGTAGAAGAAGCAGTGAGGAGCGGATTCAGTGGGTCTGTCTGTAGATTCCCCTCCTACAGCTGTCAGCAGGTAGAGGGGCTGCAGATGTTTATATCTGTGCCCTGCACAGATTACAGAGAAATACTCCTACTCCTTAGGATTGGGTAGAGGAAAAAAAAGAAGAATCAAAAAAGAATCAGGGCCTGGCATGGTGGCTCATACCTGTAATCCTAACACTCTGGGAGGCTGAGACGGGTAGACTGCTTGAGCACATGGGTTCAAGACTAGCCTGAACAAAAGCAAGATCCTGTCTCTACTAAAAATATATAGAGAGAGAGAGAAACTGAGGTAAGAGGATCACTTGAGCCCAAGAGTTGGAGCTTACTGTGAGCTATAATGCCACAGCACTCTACCCAAGGTGATAGCTTGAGACTATGCTTCAAAAAAAAAAAAAAAAAAAAATCAGGTTGGGCTATCTCACCAAGCCAGCACTCAGAATCTCTGGCTGTAGCCCTGAAAGGGACTCTTGCAAGCCTATAGGTGAAAGGACACAATCACAAGTTCCAGATCATTGGCAAAAGGGCGGTTAGCTCCAGTTCCCAGGGCCTCCTGGGCCAGTCTCACCCCACCAGATTCAATTGCCAAATAGGATAGTACAGTGTTTCCTAAAGGTCCCCAGTTAGATTAGGCCCAACAAATATTCAGGGAAAACATATCATTTCAACTAAAAATATATAATATATATATCAAAAGCTAAAAATACTCTTGGGGAGGAATCAACAGAAGAAATCTGGGAACATGATAAATCAAAGTAGATCAACTTCCCACAAGAGATTACAAAGGAAATTCAACAGAAAATATCATTCATAGAGAAATTGCTGAAATGTCAGAAATAGAATTCAGAATATGACTGGTAAATAGGATGACTGGAACGGAGGAAAAGATGGAAATAGAAATTCAAAAAATAGTTCAAAAGTTGTCTCAAGAAATTAATGAATTCAAAGACAAACTCACAAAGGATATGAACATAATGAAGAAAGGGATAGAGCTAAAGGAATTGAAAAAAAGGCATTCAAGGAGCTTTGAAACACAGTAGAGACCCTTCATAATAAAGTTGAACAGGGAAAAGAACAAATTTCAGAAATTGAAGACAAGATGTTTGAACTATCCCAACCATTAAAAGAGGCCGAGAAAAGGAGAACAAGAACAGAATATTTCCTGAGAGAGTAATTGGATTATTCCAAAAGTTCAAACATCCAAATTATAGGGATTCCTGAAGGGCAAGAAGGTGATACTAAAGGCACAGATACTCTGCTCCAAGACATTATGATGGAGAATTTCCCAAGCATTGTGAGAAACAGAAATTCAGACAGTAGATAGTTTCAGAAACCCAGCACTACTCAATCCAAACAAACAAACCATCTCCTAGACACATTGTAATTAACTTTCCCAAAGTTAATATGTAGAAGAAAATCCTGCAAGCAGCCAGGTGTAAGAAACATATTACCTACAAAGGAAAAAATATAAGGATCTTTCAGCTGAAACTTTTCAAGCCAGAAGAATATGGTCAACAACCTTTAACAAAACAATTTTCAGTCTAATCCTATATCCCACTAAATTGAGTTTCATTTGTGATAGAGAAAACTAATACTTTACTTGACCTCTATGTGTTGAGGAAATTTGCCATAACCAGACCAACTCTACAGAAGTATTCAGACCAATTCTTCATAATGACCAGCACAATGGTAAACCACCAAAGTAAACTCACCCAGAAATAAGAACAAAGTCTAGGTTCCACCATGGTGAAAAGGATAAACATAAGCTCTAAACCTCTGAAAACAAGATGAGTAAAACTCCACCATCTCTTTCAATTCTCTCAATAAATATAAATGGTTTGAATCTAAAGAGGCATAGGCTGGCTGACTGGATTCAAAAGCACAGGCTAGGGGGAATTTTGGGAAGACGGCCAACAACTAGCAACCCTAGGCAGAGGCTCCTGAGCAGAAGAAAAACTGAACAGAAGCAGACTCTGTGAAGCCAAAAACGGGAGCTGAGCCAAGGAAGAAGTTCGGCAAGCTCTAACTCCAAGGAAGAGCATTCAAGAAACCAAATTATAGGTACAAAGCCTATTCACTAGAGAACGGGAGGCCCCTCCCCCAAGAAGGGGGCCTGCCACAGGTTATCTGCAAACAAGTAGGGAACAAAAGACCTCTCATTTTACCTTTCTGGAGAGAACTGCTAAATTCCAGGTCTCTTTCTCCTGGGAGGTCCCACTTATGAACCTAGACACCACCCCACCAGGCATAAAATTGAACAGATATTCTCCCCCACAAGTCCAAACTCCCAGCCCACCCTTTCCCCCTCTGCCCCCTGCAGAGCACAGTGTTCAGTCTTATCCTGAAGATAAGGAAATAGTGTGGACCACCAACCATCAGGAAGAATCTGTGACTAATGGAAATAGTGTGGACCACCAACCTTCAGGAAGAATCTGTGACTAATGAGGAAGAAAGAGGGTGTGGGAAGAAAGGGACACTCGGTGGGAGGAGGAGCAGTCCCCTGGTTATGACTATGCCCGGCCAATGGTAGTGTTGACCCCCAGTTCAGACTGTGTCTGGTGGGATAGAGTGCAGAATCCCCAACTCTGACAGCATCCACAATGGGAAAGTGGTTGCCCTATGTGGACTGAGTTTGGCAGACAGGGCTGGTCCCCAGCCCTTGCTAGGCCTGCAAGCAGAGGCTTGATAGGCATGATACCTGTGAGTGGAGTGCGGTGCCCTAACTCTAACAGATCAAACAGAGGGGTTTGCCATGCAGTAGTCTGAGACTGGCAGGTGGGCGTGTGGTCCCCTGACTCCAACTGGTCTGGCACATAGAGGCTAGCTGTGTGTGGACTGAGACCAGAGGGCAGGTGAGTGGAGTGCAGTGCCCTGATTCCAATAGAGCCTGCAAACAGAGGGTTGCCCCAGGCAGTTGAGTGAGCCTGGCAGGAGGGGGCATGGTCCCCTGACTCCAACTGGTCTAGCAAGCAGAGGCTAGCTGGATGTGGACTAAGACCAGTGGGTCGGGGCATGGCCCCTGGTTCCAGCTGGACCTGTGAGCAGAAAAACAGACAATGGTGTACACTGAGTCTAGCGGGCAGGAGTGTGGCTCCCTGGCTCCAATTGTACTGTTGAAGACCCTTGAATCCCTCTCTGTTGGGCAGGGTTGGCACTGAGACAATTTGGTTGGAACCCATGTCTGGGGCTCTCCACTAGGGGACATTCTGAGGTTGACCTTTGAAGTTCTGTCAGAAAAGAACTGAAGGGTGGGGACTAGGTGCTGCAACTGTTTGTATCTCTTCATAGTCGAGATTTAAACCTAATACTGTGGTTTCATAGGATAAGGTAGAGATTGGCTGATATAAAACATAGCTAGCTTGTGCAATCTCACCAAGTAGGTCCTCAGAGTGTCCAGCTAAAACTCTGAAAGGGGCCTTTGTAAGGCGTAGGAGATAAGCCACAATTACAAAGCCTAGAGCTTTGGTAAGGGACTATCTCTACTATCTAGGAACCCCAATTCAATCTCACCCTACCAGTTCTAATAACCAAACAGTAAAAAATAAACATGGTGCAGACTCAACAGATGAACTCTGGCAACATGAATAACTACAGTAGATCAACCACCCCAGGAAATGACAAAGGAGATACAACTGAAGATGCCATGCATAGACAAATGGCAGCAATGTCAGAAATCGAATTCAGATTATGGATGGCAAATAAGATAAATAGAATGGAAGAAAAGATAGAAATTGAATTCCAAAGAGTAGTCCTAAAGTTGTCTCAAGAAATTAATGAATTCAAAGCTCAAGTCACCAAAGATATGGACATAATGAGAAAAGAGATAACAGAGATCAAAGAAACGAAAAAGTTGAGGAGCTCCAAAATACAGTACAATTCCTCAATGATAGAGTTGAACAGGCAGAAGAAAGGATCTCTGAAACTGAAGACAAAGTTTTTTAACGTTCTCAAACACTCAAAGAGGCAGACAAATGGAGAATAAAAACTGATGATTCCCTGAGAGAGTTGTGGGATCACACCAAAAGATCAAACATTCATCTTATAGGAATTTCCGAAGGAGAAGAGGATGGTCCTAAAGGTACAGATGCTCTACTCCAAGAGTTTTTGGAGGAGAATTTCCCAAGCATTGCAAGAGATACAGAACTTCAGATAGCAGACAGTTTCAGAACCCCAGCAAGACTCAAACCAAAGCATTTCCTAGACACATTGTGATTAACTCTGCTAAAGTTAAGATGAAGGAGAAAATTCTGCAAGCAGCCAGAGGTTAAGAAAAGCATCATCAACAAAGGGGGAAATATCAGAATGACTGCAGATCTCTCAGCCAAAATGTTTCAAGCCAAAAAAAGATGGTCATCATCCTTCAGTCTCCTAAAACAAAACAACTTCCAGCCCAAGATCCTGTATCCAACTAAACTGAGTTTCATTTGTGATGGAGACATCAAATACTTTAATGACATAGACATGTTGAAGAAATTTGCCATAACTAAAGCAGCTCTCCAGGATATTCTCAGACCCATCCTCCACAATGAACAGTGCAATTCTCTACCTCCAAAATAAACTCACTCAGAAATTTTTGAATAAAACCCAACTTCCACAGTGATGAAACAATTGAAAATGTCCACTGGATATCTGAAAATCATGACACCCAAAACACAACCAGGCTTATCAATTCTCTCAATTAATGTAAATGGTTTAAATTGTCCTCTAAAGAGGCACAGGCTGGCTGACTGGATACATAAACTCAGACTGGATATCTGCTGTATACAAGAATCTCACCTTACCTTAAAGGATAAAAATAGACTCAGGGTGAAGGGATAAATTTGTATAATACAGGCAAATGGGAACCAGAAAAAAGCAGAGGTTGCAATTTTAGTAGCAGATACAATTGGCTTTAACCCAACAAAGATAAAGAAAGATAAGGAAGGTCACTACATATTTGTCAAGGGAAACATCCAACATGAAGATATTTTGATAATTAACATTTATGCACCCTACCAGAATGCCCCTCAATTCATAAAGCAGACACTAATGGATATGAATAACTTGATATCTTCCTGCACTATAATAGCTGGAGATTTTAACAACCCTTTCACAGTTTTTGATAGATCGTCCAAGAAGAAACTAAATAAAGAAATATTAGAGTTAAACCTGACCCTAGAACAAATGGACCTCTACAGAATATTTCACCCTAATAAAACTGAATATACATTCTTCTCATCAACCCACGGGTCATCCTCCAAAGTAGATCATATACTAGGACACAGTTCTAACCTCAGCTAATCAAAAGTCTAGAAATTATTCCTTGTATCTTCTCAGACCCTGGAATAAAAGTTGAACTCAACAGCGACAGGAATCTTCATACTCAAACAAAGTCAAGAGAGCTAAGTAATCTTAGGCTGAATGATTGCTGGGTCAAGCATGAGATTAAGAAGGAAATCACCAAATTTTTGGAACAAAATGACAATGAAGACACAAATTATCAAAACCTGTGGGATACTACAAAAGCAGTCCTCAGAGGGAAATTTATAGCATTGGAAGCCTTCATTGAGCAAACAGAAAGAGAGGAAGCCAACAACTTAAAGGATCATCTCAAGCAACTGGAAAAGGAAGAACAGTGCAACCCCAAACACAGCAGAAGAAAAGAAATAACCAAAATTAGGGCACAATTAAATGAAATTGAAAACAAAAGAATCATTCAGAAGATCAACAAAACAAAAAGTTGGTTTTTTGAAAAGATTAACAAAATTGATAAACCTTTGGCCAACCTAACCAGAAATAGAAAAGTAAAATCTCTAATATCATCTATCAGAAATGATAAAGGAGAAATAACAACAGACACTTCAGAAATTTAAAAAATCCTCAAGGATTACTACAAAAATCTCTATTCCCAGAAATATGAAAGTCTGAAGGAAATGGACCAATACCTGGAAGCACACCACCTTCCTATACTCAACCAGAAAGAATTAGAAACATTGAATAGACTATATCAACCACTGAAATAGCATCAACAATACGAAATCTCCCTAAAAAGAAAAGTCCAGGACCAGATGGCTTCACATCTGAATTCTATCAAACCTTTCAAGAACAACTAGTACCTATATTATACAACATTTTCCAAAGCACAGAAAAAGAAGGAATACTTCCCAACACATTCTATGAAGCAAATATCACCCTGATCCCCAAACCAGGAAAGGATCCAACCAAGAAAGAAAATTATAGACCTATATCATTAATGAATATCAATGCAAAAATATTCAATAAGATCTTAGCAAATAGAATTCAACAACACATCAAAAAAATTATGTATCATGATCAAGTTGGGTTTATTCCAGGGTTACAGGAATGATCACCAATTAACCACCATGATCAAGGTGGTTTTATTCCACAGTTGCAGGTTGGTTCAACATACACAAATCTATAAATATCATATATCACATCAATAAAATAAAAAGAAAGACCACATGATTCTCTCAATTGACACAGAAAAAGCCTTTGATAATATCCAGCATCCTTTCACAATCAGAATTCTTAAGAAAACAGGCATAGGCTCGGTGCCTGTGGCTCAAGCAGCTAAGGTGCCAGCCACATATACCTGAGTTGGCGGGTTCAAATTCAGCCCAGGCCCGCCAAACAACAATGATGGCTGCAACCACAAAATAGCCAGTCATTGTGGCAGATGCCTGTAATCCCAGCTACATGGGAGGTGGAGGAAGGAGAATCGCTTACAGTTGTTGGAGGTTGCTGTGAGCTATGATGCCATGGCACTCTACCCAGGATGACAACTTGAGGCTCTGCCTCAAGAAAAAAAAAGAAAAGAAGCAGAGAAGGGACATTTCTTAAACTAATAGAGGCCATCTACAGCAATTCCACAGCCAATATCATATTTAATGGTGTAAAAATGAAAACATTTCCACTCAGATCAGGAATGAGGCAAGGATGCCCACAGTCTCCACTACTAGTCAACATAGTAATGGAAATCTTAGCCATCACAATCAAGCAAAAGAAGGTGATCAAGGGTATCCAAATAGGGTCAGAGGAGATCAAACTCTCCCTCTTTGCTGATGATATGATCCTACACCTGGAAAATCCCAGGGACTAAACTTCAAAACTCTTAGAAGTGATGAAGGAATACAGCACGGTCCCAGGATACAAAATCAATACTTACAAGTCAGTAGCTTTTCTATATGCCAACAATAGTCAAGCTGAAAAAACAATCAAGAACTCTATTCCTATTACAATAGTGTCAAAGAAGATGAAATATTTGGGAATTTACCTAACAAAGGACATGAAAGACCTCTATAAGGAGAACTATGAAACTCTGAGAAAAGAAATAGCAGAAGATGTTAACAAATGGAAAAACATGCCATGCTCATGGCTGGGAAGAATCAACATTATTAAAATGTTCATACTATCCAAAGCAATTCACAGATTTAATGCAATACCTATTAAAGCACCCTTATTATACTTTTTTTTTTTTTGGTAGAGATAGAGTCTCACTTTATTGCCCTCGGTAGAGTGCCATGGCATCACACAACTCACAGCAACCTCCAACTCCTGGGCTTAGGTGATTCTCTTGCCTCAGACCCCCGAGTAGCTAGGACTACAGGCACCTGCCACAACGCCCAGCTATTTTTCTGTTTTGCAATTTGGCCGGGGCCGGGTCTGAACCGGCCACCTTCAGGATATGGGGCCAGTGCCCTACTCAATGAGCCACAGGCACCGCCCTGTCATACTTTAAAGAACTTGAAAAAATAGCACTTCATTTTATATAGAATCAGAAAAACCCTCGAATAACAAATACATTACTCAGAAATAAGAGCAAATCAGGTGGTATCACGTATACCAGACTTCAGGCTATACTATAAATCTATAGTGATCAAAACAGCATGGTACTGGCACAAAAACAGAGTGGTAGATTTATGGAACAGAATAGAGAAACAAGAGATGAACCAAGCTACTTATCACCATTTGATCTTCAACAAGCCTATCAAAAATATTCAGTGGGGGAAAGACTTCCTATTTAACAAATGGTGCTGGGTAAACTGGCTAGCACTTTGTAGAAGACTGAAACTGGACCCCCACCTTTCATCATTAACAAAAATTGATTATCAAAAAAAAAATTGGGGGAGGGGACGGGGGAGTATGGGTGGAGGGAGGGCAATTGGTGGGATCACACCTACGGTGCATCTTAGCAGGGTACTGGGGAAACTTATTAAATGTAGAGTATCAATGTCTTTATATAGTGATCAAGAAAATGCCATGAAGGCT